>OZ059903.1:1037500-1057500 GCA_964057215.1 Oscheius myriophilus
CAGAGACATTTTTCAGCTCTGTGGAAAACCGACAACTTTGAACTCAACGGGTTCCCGATGGAATCTCCTTCGCCACGTCATTATGATCCACTCCGAAAGCAAACCATATCAGGTACAAAAATGTGACATTTTTGAAAACAAAAACATTTTTAGTGCTATGATTGTGACTTCATTGGAATTAAGAGCAACGTAGTAAGCCACGCCAGACAGAGCGGTCATCGTAGTGACGACGCTTTGGATATAACGTAAGTTACCTTACCTTACCTTAATCTATCATACCTTAGCATCCCTAGTTTACAACTTCACCTTAACATCCCTATCTAAAGTTACCTTCTCTTTTCAGAACTGACGAGATGCGAGCCGATTGGAACCAGATGCTCCACGCTTGTTTCCCCGACTATGTGAAGGCTAAATCCCGCGGCTGGCAGGTATGTTAAAGCTGATTTTGTAATTTTACATTGATATATTGTTAAAATTCATTAATCGTGTGAAAATTCTTTTCAGCCCGATCCCGAAGTCAAAGAAGAGCCAGAAGTGGAAATAAAGCCCATCTTGCCAGAACATTCCAACATCAAAGCCGAAGTCTAGGCTAGTCACCGCAGTCTTCCCGTCATAATCTCACTTGCATAACATTTCTGTAGCATTTTTTGCAGAGTTTTATCCATGTTTTAAGCCCGGATTGGGTTCTTGCCAATGTGCCCTTGCCCATACCTTTGTCTGTGATCCATATTTCTCTTGCCTACAGCCTTTTCTGTCGGGTGTGAATGCCACACATGCCAATAATACTGTCAAACGCATATATGAGAAAAGACATAATAAACTGTACAGGATTGAGTTGTTCTCAATTTTTCTCTTCAAGTCTCTGTCTCTCTGTCTCTATGTCTCTCTGTCTCTCTCCTCTCTCTCTCTCTCTCTCTCTCTCTCTCTCTCTCCCTCTCTTTCTCTCTCTCTGTTTACACTCATAAGTCTCTGTCTCTCTGTCTCTCTGTCTCTCTGTCTTTCTGTCTCTCTGTCTCTCTGTCGCTCTGTCTCTCTGTCTCTCTGTCGCTTTGTCTCTCTGTCTCTCTGTCTCTCTGTCTCTCTGTCTCTCTGTCTCTCTGTCTCTCGGTCTCTCTGTCTCTCTGTCTCTCTGTCTCTCTGTCTCTCTGTCTCTCTGTCTCTCTGTCTCTCTGTCTTTCTGTCTCTCTGTCTCTCTGTCTCTCTGTCTCTCTGTCTCTCTGTCTCTTTCTCTCTCTCTCTCTCTCTCTCTCTCTCTCTCTCTCTCTGTTTACACTCATAAGTCTCTGTCTCTCTGTCTCTCCGTCTCTCTGTCTTTCTGTCTCTCTCTGTGTGTTTACACTCACAAGTCTCTGTCTCTCTCTCTGTGTTTACACTCACAAGTCTCTGTCTCTGTCTCTCTGTCTCTCTGTCTCTCTGTCTCTCTGCCTCTCTGTCTCTCTGTCTCTCTCTGTCTGTCTCTCTGTCTCTCTCTCTCTCTCTCTCTCCATCTCTCTCTCTCTCTATCTCTGTCTCTCTGTCTCTCCGTCTCTATGTCTTTCTGTCTCTCTATCTCTATGTCTCTCTGTCTCTCCGTCTCTCTATCTCTCTGTCTCTCTCTATCTCTATCTCTCTGTCTCTCTGTCTCTCATTTTCTTTCCGAGTTATATTCATTCAAGATGCCTCACTTATGATTCCACTGAAGAATAAAATTGCGTCCACTTCCAAGTGGAATGAGGTCTTTTGTCTGAATGAACATCCTGTTTGTAGCTCCCGAATACCACGTTTGCTGCGTGTTTACGTTTTTCTGAAAAGTTTTGCAATTAGCCTTATTTTTTGTTCAAACCGTTGTTCCATTTAGGGTGAAAGAGTTGAGGTCAGGACGGTAGGTATAACCAAAAATTTCGACAATATCTAGAGAGTTTATGGAAACGGCCTAAACATTGAGGTAAATTTCAAGAAACGCCTCAGGGAAAGGACCTCGGAACAGTTGTCGCATACTGCTGTAAGGTTGGCGTAAGTAGAAGTACAAGAAAAGTAGAATTGCCAGTGGTGCCTTAATAAGGGCAGAATGGAAAATTGTGGACTTGTACCTTGGATGAGAGGTTATAGCATCGACAGCGTCGTCACCAGCATCCCAGAAAAGTTCACCCTAAAAAGAAGTGATAATTTGCACCGATGGAAAATAGAACTTTTCAATTCGCTATAAATATTTTTTTTTTCAGAAGTTTAAAAATTTAGTTCCATTTGTTCCCGACTGGAAGCTCGCACTCAAATTGCCTGCTTCGTGCGCGGTCACCACTGCAACTCAAACCCGTACGACATCGGTGCCAGCGCTGAACTGCGTAATTTAAACGCGCCAAGTCGCCCAATTTGGTTATTTTAGTTTGTGAGCTCGGTTTGTGGCTCGGATGATGCATATCGGACGTTCTAAAGTATCTATTCAAATATTCTAAAACTTTGAGAAATAAATTTTAGCCGCTTAGTCAAGTCAAAATTTCTGACAGATATATACTGAGACAGAAAGTTAGTTAATTTTTATTAATTTACTTCAAAACCTTTCTCTTGCCTAAAAACCATTTTCTGAAGTTTTTAATTTCACAATAAAGTACCCCTTTTCAGCATAAATTAATGAAAAATCCAAAAACCTGGTTTTTCAGACTTTTTTTCACAAAAACATTTTATCTGTCAAGAATCTTAGAAGAGAAAAAAACAATGTTTTTGAAAAAAAAAATAATACTGAAAAATATTATAGCTTTGTAATTCCGAGTTCTTTGAAAATGTTGAAATACCCTGAGGGCTCTTAGCGCAACCCGGATAAAAAATCAATATCAACCCAAAAGTTTCAGACCAAGGGTTTAAGGTCATAGGACTGTTTTAAAGAATTTTTCATTTAAATCGTACCTTTAGGGACCGCAGAGCATAAATTATATTTGAGAAATTCGACTTTTTATGTAAATATTTAAACAGATGATACTCCAACTTAAACTTTTCTTTTTTACACTGTGAAATTTCATCCACAACAAAACGAGATATTCCATTTTGAATGCCTCAATTACAATCCCGTTTTTCAACTACCGCCTTTGTTGGGCGGGGTCTTTCTCGGCCGAGTGCACAGGCGCCGCTAAACACCGGACAGAAACTTGCTTGAATGCAAAATCCCTCAAATTGAAGAAAATTGAAGGATTTTGGTTTTGTAATGAACAACCGTATTTTTCTACGATTTATGGCACCAAAATGAACCCCAGAGTAATTAAAATACACGTTTAATTAACTGTTTTCAAAATTGCTCCGAGAAAGGGATTTGGCATTGGAGCGCGAAAACCGCTTAAAATTCATAAAAAATACACTTTAAAATTATATTTTTATATGTTTGCGCGAGTGAAATTGGCTCAATTATACATTAAACGAAAGAGAATTAACAATAAATTCATAAATTTAAAACATCTTGAGCCCTCCGGGCCTGTATCGCGCACACATAAGGGAAATCCAAAGAACGCTTGAAAGTTGACTTCTTTTAAAATTGTTTCACTGCAAAACAAAAGTGGTTTTCTGAAGTTTTACTATTTTAAAATAACAAAAACACTTAAATAAGTACAGTGCGCACTAATAATGCTACCAAACGTGATTCTGCGATGAATGGGAGCGCCGCAAATGTTAAAATTTGGCGCAACTTTTTTCTGCACGAACGGATTTTTGAGCTTTTGGGCAAGTATATGTAAAATAGGTTGAGTAATCGTTTTAATTCAAAATCGGTCGCGCTCCGTGCCCAACCTGTTTTTAATGGCCAAAAAACCGAAAAATCCTGGTTTTTGGCCCACAAGACAAAGAGGTATCGGTTAAAAAATAATTTCATCGGATTCCTCGTGTTCTTTTACGTCGGATTCATTGTTTAGAAAAACAAAATAAAAAATAAAACGCGCGAGAGCGATTGAAACCATATTTTCTTAACATTTCGGGCTGCACTGCTGTGCGCACCTCTGCGGTCCCTACGTACCTTATTACACTTTTTACAGGGAACTCACTTGTGCCGAAGCTGTCTTTTTATCCACTGCCACCAAAACTTCCATCGAATTTAGTCTTGAAGCAGTTGTGGTAGAATTTGCAGCCTGTCGTGGTAAAATGGCTCCACCTAAAACCAGCATTTCTTACATTAGCTCTGTTTTCCAACATACCTCTCACAAAAACGGGCGTCAAAGAGTCCCACGGCGCCGCTACAGTTCCGTTTCCTTTAGCAAAAGCGATTCCATAACTATTCGGCATCAGTGAGTACCAAGTTGCATTTGGAAAGTAGACATTTACAGAAGTGACCCCTTGGTGCAAAACTGGAGCAATCATTAGACTGGATCCCCAGAGAAACTGCTCCCAAATATTCAGGGCAAAGGGGTCCGTGGGAAATTCAAAGAACAAGGGTCGGATTACAGTGCCACCCGTGAGAGAACTACGATAGTGAAGACTAAAGATAAGTGGTAATTAAGTGTTGCAATTAAAGATAATTACCTGTAAAGATAGGGGAGGTAGGTGTAGCGGAAGGTTAAGGCGATTCGGGCTGCGTTTGCAACAGAAGGCCACATGCCCGGGTCCTGAGGGGGCATGTCCTTCATGTTGTGGTTTCTGAATTGCCATTTTAATGCTGAGATATTTTGAAAGTAGTCTTTTTCTTCTGTGAGAAGAGAGAGGAATCCTTTTTTTCTTTTTTTTATCTTTTTGCGGAGAGGTTGAGGTGCAAAGATGAGGCGAACAAGTGAGGAAATGAGGGTGAAATGAGACGAGAAGAAGAGTTGAGGCAAAAATAGGTCTACCCGTCCCTACCTCGAAAACGGATGGAATGCGCCCATCTGATGCCATCTGAGACAAAGTTCCTCATTTGTTGGTCCTTGGAATCCACAAATATCTGATCCAACATACGGAATTCCGAAGAAATTAAACTCCATAACTCCTGAATACCCCAAAATTTTCACATTTTCCAAACCCACCTATGACAGAAGTTTGTAGATCAGCCCATCGGGCAGTGTTGTCTCCCAACCAGTGGCCTGCGAATCTTCCAGAGGAGGGGAAAGTCGATCTCGAGATCACAGCGCCCCTTTTTTTAGTGGTTTTTCTTAAGGCCTTAGCTGTAGCCTTAGATTCAGACCACCCATATAGATTCTTAGTGTCGTAGAAGTTCTGCGATCGACGAGCCGTTTTACCCAACATACACAGAGTTCTAGTGCATAGGTGTTGGTCAGGCAAGCGGTATACCTAAATATTTTACCTTATTGACCTCTAGGGCGTTAACCTTACGGCCCAAGTTTGGTAAGGTGGGTTGTCGAGACTGGAATCCGGGCCTCCAACTGGGCAAGACAGGTGAGGGGTCAAGACTCCCGAAGCTTTCGAAGTCTTTTCGGTATAAGTCCCAGTTTGCATGTTGGAAGGCTCGTTCATGTCAATCCAAATGCCGTCAAAAGGGGTATTGGCATGGAATATTTGGAATTCCCCAGTCCACCAAGCCACGGTTGCATTAGTTGGATCTAAGAAGTCGGGAAAAGCGGTGTTGTTCACGGGCCAGACATTGCCAAGCATGATCTGAATAAGATGAAAAGTTGGTTTAACATTGAACCTTACTAGGGTGTTTTTGGCAAGGGGGTATCTATCTTGGACTGAGTGAGGGACGAGATCTTTTGAGGGCCACTCAATAAAGGAGACATTCTGAAAACCGAAAAATGAGTGAGTGAGTGAGTAAGTAAGATAAAGAGGCAGAAAGTAACTCCCCATATCAAGAGCCCTCTGAAAAGAGTCGTAGTCCACTTCCACAGCAGGATCAAAGATAAGAATCAAGTGTAACCCCTCATTATGCAATTGCCGCGCATAACCAGGAAAGTCGGTCCAACCCTTAAATTTAGTGGTTTGTAATCTCAAATCATTCTCACATTTCCTTCAGTGAAGTCTTCATCCTTCCTCATGTAGTCAATATCCGCGTACGGCACATCCAAAGGCACTCCAGCCGCCTGAGTCCTGGAGACAGCCGCTTCCATAGCTGTCAAGTTACCGTAACCCCATCGGCTCAGCTTCAATTTAACGTATTTTCCGCCAAAATGTTTGACACCTGAAATCCTAAGGCCCAATAAGCTGGTAGGAATGGGGTTCCAATGTAGGCAAGGTACTGCTGAATGACTTGTTCCGGGAGTGGACCAGGGAAGAATGCCAAATCTAGTTGACCTCCGATGGTACGGTAAATCAAATGGGGACCAGGGCCGGTTTCGACTTCCTAAAACAGTTGGAAGACATCTCTCCCTCTTCCCCCTCTCTCTCTTTTCTCTGTATCTCTCTGCCCACCTGAGCATTGCTGTTAAGAATCAAAACACCATGGCTGTTTCCATCATTTTCTACCACTGAAATAAACTTTATTTTAGATAAACGTAATTTCTTACTGAGGTAAAAGGGTTGAACTCCATAGAGGTTCTGAGTGCTGAGAGCTGAACCGGAATCGGGAGGTATGTCACGAGCGAACATTGGCCAGGTAGTGTAGCGAGATAGGTCGTGCTAAAGGATGGGATTAAGAAAGAAAGACAGTCAGCGAGACAGAGAGAAACAGAAAGAGAGAGAGAGAGAAAGAGAGAGAGAGCCGGAGACAGAAAGACACAGAGTGAGAGACAGAGAAAGAGGGAGAAAGAGAGAGAGGCAGAGAGACCTACCGCACCTTAAGCTTCTTATGAACATGGTCCCCGAACCCGTAAAGATTCGACGATGACAAAAAAGTCGCTATTTGGATAAACTTATCCGCAAACAACATTCCACCTAAATGCGATACTATGAAAAATAAACATACTGATTACCAATTGACGTGTCCCAAATCGCTAAACCTGTCGATTTCCTGACGATTTTGAAAGCAAAATATTCGTTGATAGGTGTGTATTTAAAAATCAGCGAATCTGATGACGAACTGGGCTGTTTTGGAAGGTCGATGGGTGGAACATATCTAAATTAGCAGTTAAAAAAGCTATTGTAAAGTTTTTTCACCTTCCGGAAGTTCCAATAGACACGGTCAGAGTTTCCCCAGTGTTTCCGGGTGTTACTTCAATTGGGATGTTGTCTCCGAAAGGATTTGGAGTTTCTGAATTCGTGAAAATACTTATCATCTGAACTTAAATCAGCACATCTTATGTATGCCTACCTTATCAAACCTTACAATGCTCTCCTGTTGTCTTACCCTACCTTTAATTACCTTATGCTACGTTAGCTTACCCTGACATTACCTTACCCTAATGCTACCTTAAGGGGTTCGTCAGGGGCCTTTCCACTATCGCATGCTAATGAGGACTTGCCAAGCATTTTGCGCATAACCGTTGCAAGGAGCGGTGTTCGAGAAGATGATTTCAGTTGAAATGACTCGATTAGCATACCATTCATTTTCAATCCGAAAAGCTCCCTGACGGTCCCTTTAACAGAAGCTTATACTGCTCGCCAACCCTACTTCGGCCAAACAGCGGCCACGTCCCTTTTGCAACCCACTATTTTGATGTAAATAAAGGAAATTCGAATATCAACATCACAATAATCTCACTCATTTCCAAAAACCGCCAAAGTAGGATTGGCGGGCACTATACTTGCCCTGATCTTTTCTTACACTACTTTTGCCTTACCCTATCCTTACCTTAGTCTAACCTTACTTTATTCTAACCTCACCTTACCCTGATATTGCCTAACCCAAACCTTTCCTAAACGTTACTTTACCTAAACTTTACCTTCCCTTAGCTTTTTCTTAACCTCATTTGCTTTATCTTGTCGTGTATTACCTTACGTTGCTGGCAATATCTTAATTTTAAAACATCCAATTCTTTCCTTATCCTTCCTCAACAAATATTTCCCTAACCTGAACCAAACGTATCACTTACTTGGCGACAATTGGTAGTAGTTTGAGCTTGCCGAGGTCAAAACGTAGCCTGAGGCAGCCGGATAATAGCACGAAGGAGTTCCAACCGGAGCACTCTGAACGTTTATTGAAAAATTTATAACTTTATATTGGGTTCACCTGTGAGGGTGGGTCCCACAAACATTGTCTAGCTGAACACAGAGACTGCGTTCCTCCTGGGTCTGGGAAACAATCGACCCTTCTGCTTTCGTCAACGAAAGCGGTTGAAAAAGGTAGAATCAGGAAGAAAAGCAACATTTCTGTGTGCAGCAGAATCACTTCTGCTTTCCGCTAGGGTGAGGTGATAAGGAATATTGAGCAAAGAACAGGACCAGGAGAGTTTCCAGGAAGAGTCGTGTGATCAAAGTGGAGAGAGATGTTTGAAACCAGACTGTAGTAGTGGAAATGCTCAAATCCAACATGAAACAGTTGGGAATAAACGATATAATCTAGCAACTTAAGCGGGTTAAAACCTAATATCAACATGGAACTTAATGAGCTAAAACTGACAGACCTTAAAGATTTATAAGAGGAAACTCTTGACGAACTAAAAAACGGACCTAAAGACGCCGGATTTACAAACCGATTAGTATAGTTGGTCCGAAGCGCTTTTAATGCAACAATTTAACAAAGTTTAACAAATTTGATCAGAAAAAAAACTCTTTTTGGTAGGTCAAATTTTTTTGCACACGAACGAATGAAAGCATTTTTACAGTGTGGCACAGAATTTTGTTGAGTGATTTTTCCCTGATCAAATCAATGGAAAAATCTAACTTCAAAGAGTATTTTCCTTATGAAGGTCATGGATTTTTTGGACATTAATTTAATGTCAAAGGTCGACAAATACGAAACACTGCGATTTGAAACGCAAAATTTTACTTTTTTGAGGTTTTAGGACTTCTGTGTGGTAATACACGTGACTTTCAGAATTTGAGTGATAGATTTGATCTATTCACGGCAGAAGCTTGCGAACAGCTGTCAAATCAGTAAAAAGTGCCTAATCAAGGGGGAAATATACGACATAAAAAAATCGAACATAAACTGCAAAACGAGCGGAACCTAAACGACACAAAAGAGTCATTTTTTTAACAATCAACACGAGTAAGACGTAAACGACTCTAAGGTCATTTCCGAACAAGCCCGACTAAAAGAGCTGCTCTAACCAAGTATGAACTCTACATATTGAGAAATTTTATACAAACAAATATTAAGAATCTTCATTGTAAAAAAATATGTATATACAACAAAAACAACCTTTTTCACTCGAACCCTGCTTCACTCTTGATAGTGTCGTTGCCCACAGAGAACGCTCCCTGGGAGGTCGCCGTGGCCAAGAAACCCGTCCTGTACGCGAATTCCGGAAAACATTGTCCCATCACGGAGTCCCACTCGGCCCTCTTCGCCTCGGTACTGAAACTCTCCTATTGTTTTGATTGAAACATTAGATTCTACCTGATATCGATAGGGTCGAGGTCCTGTCCGTGGGTCATAACCGTGTGCTTCCGCATACCGGGCTTCCGATAGTCGGTGTACGGACACTCGGGACACTTGAAGGGCCTCTCCTGAGAGTGCATCGCCATCACGTGCATCTGCAGGTTCCAGCGGCCGCCACGGGGTGCCTTCACTCGCGTGCCGCACATCTGAAAGATATGAAATGGGAAAGAGAAGTAGCGAGAAAGAGAGAGAGAGAGAGAGAAGGTATTTTGAGTCAATTTCGATTTTTGCACGGGTTACGGTGGGGTACTGTAATTTTGTAAAGATGGTCAAAATAGTTGGAAGGGGTGTTTTTTTTAATAGCTTATATTGCGCAAACACAAATCTTGCCCAAAAAAGCGAAGCGTTTGGGTACTTTCGCGCAAAACCCAGAAAATCAAAAAAAGGAAGAGCAACTTTGAGTTTGAAATAGCTGTTTCACGTCTGTCTCGGGTGTTCATTTATAAGAAGCGTGTGACCAAAATAGTTAAATTCTACGATTCTTTACGAGTTATATTTGGTGTAGCAACGACTTGAGTTATTAGAGAAACGACACAACTATTTCGAGCCATTTTACAAAAATTACAGTACACATCCGTAACCCAGGTCAAAAATCGATATTGATCGAAAAGTTGCAACATGGCGTTAATTTGCCCTAGGAAGGTTATTGACCGAATTTGAGCGGATTCTGACACTATAGCCAAAACAGCCTTAATGCAGCATGCGTGCGATACGCAGGCAAAAATAGCGTGCAAAAAGCGAAGACGCAGAGAAAAAGCGGTTTTTTCTCGCGAACTTGTCACCTTAACTTGTCAATCGATTTTGGAAACGGGCCCGCGGCCCGAAATCGGGGCGGGCCGAGTTTTTGGAGACGGGCCCGGCCCGCTACCAGCCCAGGCGACGGCTATATGAATAATTTATAGAAAAGAGGCAGGGAAGAAAGAAAGAAAGAGAGAGAGAGAGAGAGAAAGAAGTGAGACTCTCCAACTAACCTGACACGTGTGGTAGTCCTTATCCGGATCCTGTGACATCGACTGCCTCGCCTTCTTCATCGGAGGCCCTCCCTCCGAAGGCGAAGACGCTCCCGCCAGACAATGCGCCTGTGCAAGAAAATCCAGCTGCGAGCTCGACGACGCAAAATCGAAGGGGAAAGCCTGTTGCTCCTCATCGGCAAATGAGTCAGCCGTCGGTTCCTCCTCTTCATCTTCCAGCGTGACTTCTTGTTTCACTCCTCCCTTGACCGTAATGATCTCCGGCGTCGATAGGGAGAACAGATCGAGGAGATCACTAGATTCCTTGTCCGATTGCACTTTCGGCTTCGATTTGGTCGTCAAAATATCTCTGAAATAGAGGATTAATAGGAGAATTAGAAATAAAACAACCTCAAAGAGTTGTTATGATTCTCTGTTTGACGGAGAGGCGGTGTTTTTCTGTTGAGAGAGAGGGGCTTCTGATGCTGGAGGGAGGGGTGCTTGGAGAGATCGTCGAGGAGGGTGAGGCGTACGTAACCGTGTTCTAACTGAAAAGTTGGTGTTGTATTGGACTCACCGACTCACACACTTTCTCACTCCCTTTTTGAAAAATTAAGTTAAGTTATTCGAATAACCTTCAAATTCCATAAAATAAAATGAGGGGGGGGGCTTGGCTTTGTACCCGGAAGTTCTCTAACGTATCACCCACATTTCGCCCAAATGTCATCCATAGTTCAAGTGAAGCAAAACGGTAAAAACCACAACGGTTGAAAATAGTTAAGCTTTCACGGCCTGTTTGACACCCAAATCAATATGGAGGGAAGTAACCGAAATATGTATCCGACAAGAGGGGGGGGGGGGGGTACACAAATGTATATATGAATAAAATTTAACCCCAACCAATAAAAATGGTGGCTATGTACCAGGAACTTCTTCAAGGGGGGGGGGGGATGATTACTACTCATTGTTCCAGATAGTCTGACTCTTTACCACCTTTCTCCCGCTCCTTCTCTCTCTCTCTCTCTCTCTCTCTCTCTCTCTCTCTCTCTAACAAACTTACCATTAATCGGACCATGTCGAGGGCGGATGAGTTGTCATTGCACTCGACCACGATGAACTTGGCAGTCATCGGGACCCTAAAACACATGTTTTCAATTTTTTTATATTTATAAAAAAATACAGATTAAAAAGGAAAACAAGCAAAATTGATTGATACCAATTAAAAAACCACCACCAAACTAGAATAACGCCAATTCGAACGTCCGCGCAAAAATCTTGAGCTGTTGCTATAAAACATTCAAATATCTGATGATGGGGCGTCAAAAAACAATTTTGACATAATTCTGAATTTGTTTACGATTTCGGCTATTTGACATTTCTGAATTCGGACAGCTCCATTCCAGCTAAAGGAATTTTCGAGAATTCGGCGGGATAAGAAGGCGAGAAGGAGGATGCGGGACGCGTAATTGAGTGGGTCGCGCGACTCAGGATGGGCAACGCCACAATAGTACGGGTCGGCCGGTCGCAGGCCTAATGTAGGCCACGGCGTTTAAGTGGGACAGACCGGACTGGGGGCGGCCAGCGAAAGGCCTTTTGCACGCAGGAGGAGACACGACGCAGGGCTGAGAAAGGACGCGTAATTAGGAGAGAGACGAGGAAGTAGAGCTACAGAGATCAAGTTCAGGGTTCTCCTTTGAAAACTAGCCTGTGGGATTTTGCTGATAATCTTGCTTTATTATCAAATTCAAGTGAACATATTGTCATGAATAAGAAAGCCAGTGGTTAGGTAAGCCTAAGGTAATTTGAGGTAAGATAAGGCAAATTATGGTAAGGTGAGTAAGGTATGGTTAAGGTACGATAAGGAAAAGAAAATAGGCTAAAGTAGGGTTAGGTAGGGTAAGCAATCCATTTCAGTTTAGTCTAACATGGGAAAAGAGAATTTCCGAAAACCAGGAAAGTGAAATTTTCCGTGGAGTGAAAAAACCAGGGAATGTGGCATTTACAAATGCCGAAAATGATGATATCGCAGGAATTTTCAACAAAAAAAAACGAAGGTTCCCACAAGAAAACTTATGAGGTAACATATAAAAAAAAATCCGCAGACCAATTTACAAAATATACAACTTGAGCGCACTCATTTGAAGAAATAAGAAAATTTTGTGGCAGTTATTACACACTGTGGGTAACAAAAATTGTATTATAATTTGAGTGGGATTTGGAATTCCAAAGAAACCTTTTCCGTGTTGTATTCATTTAAACTAAACGTCGTTTTGGCCAAAACGGGCCTTATCCACCCGTATATGTGAATTTTTGGATTTTTATATAATTCAAAATGTTTTAATAACTTATAATTATAAACTTTGATAATTTTTGCATTTATTTTTGTATTCTTGGATTATGTTTGAAAATCACTCGGCAAAATATCAGGACTTCAAATGGGTGCAAGTGCCAGCTCCAAAGGGAGAAATGAAATCACAAAATAACTTCCAAATTAATGTTAAAATTAAGTTATGTTTTCCTTTTGTTCTTGTTTCGTTTCTTGTTACACTTTCCTTTCGGATAAAGTATATATATATATATATATATATATATATAAAATGTGAAAATAAGTATTTTTTGTGTTGTAATGGGGTGTTTTGGAGTAACAAAATGTTTATATTTTCTTTAAATAATATGGTAAAAAAGTTAAATAGGGAAAGAAAATTAAATTTCTCGGAGAAATGTTGGGAAAACAAGACTGAAATGGCGCAGGACTGATCCGTTGGCAGGGGTCCAGTGCGAAAAGCGCCGTTTCCGCTTTGTCCCCCGGCTTGTTAGCATAATCAGGGGTAGGTTGGCTTTGTTGGCCTGTGAGAGGCCGAAAAGCGCGTTGTGCAGGACGAGTGGTGGCGAATCGATGGTGTCCTGCGGGGCTGAAGGACGCGGGAGTACGCGGCGGCAGGAGAGCGCCGGACGGAGGGAGAGAGCGCAGTCCTGACCGCCAAAATCTCCGTGTGAGAATTAGGCTAGGTGAAATTCGAACAGACGACCGAGCACAACTAGGCGGTTACCTAAGAAGAAGACCCCACACCTACTCCGATAGGGGAGTGTGGGGCGCCTTTTCGAGTAGAATTACAGTACAATCCCAATTTTAGGGTGGGCGACTTGGGACAACGTCTTATTTTTTTCATAATACATGAGTTTTTTCCCATAAGATTTGCGTAAATCCCGTAAATTATACAAATATTATACCCTGGGTCCGGCAACTGATGTACCCACGTTTAGGCTTTAAATTGGGTAATAATGTAAGACTCTTGGGGATGTTGTAACCTGATTAAACAAAAAAAATCCGAACAACTAGCGTATTTCTACCACTCTATACGTGGTGAAACCATGAAATACACTCGATCAGGGTAAACGGGCCGACCAAAATTTTCCAAGTTGCCAAGTTCGATCCCCGGTCGACAAAACTTTTTTGCCTTCGTTGTTTTATACATTTAGCCCCCCCCCCCCTTGAATCTGGGTGTCAAATTAAATCGGCCCCAGGCTCAAGCCTTTATTATAACCTCTTGCAACATAGAACTTTTAACACGTACATGTGAACAAATAATGGTACAGATAAGGCACTGAGTGCCTGAAAACACGGGTGACATGGGCTAGATTTAGGCGGTCATGTCGGGGAACCCGTTGCCGGTTTCGTTCAGAAGACTCAGGTCCGGCTTGAGCTCGACCGAGTCCTCCTCGGACGGCTGCTCCGACTGGCGTTCGAAGTAGTCCGTCCGGCGCAGCATCTCCTCCACGGTCTCTGCAATCGACCTGGAAGCGAGGGGTACGGGAACAAGGCCCGAAGTGGAGGCCGTGTCCGAATCCATCTTGTCGTCGTGACCACCCTGAAATGAATTTTTTTAAAAGACTATCTCCAGCACAAGGATGGGCAGTGCGGGGCTGCCTATAAGCGGAACGGACGTTCCCATAATTCTCATGGGTCGGACAATCTTGGAAAAAAAAAATTCTTGCCCTTTCCGCTTCGGCTACTCGAACCACCCATTCAAACCGTCACCCACGGGACCAAGGCTGGATCCCGGTCGGGGCACTTAATTTTTGCTTAGTTAGAATTAGTTCAAATATGTAGTATTCTAAAACAGCTTGCGGGAAGTTTAATGTAAGCTACAAACCGCGCCCATATTTATACTCGTCGCCCAACGACCTTTCTTGCAAATCTTTGACATTAGCATAACTTTGAGTAAGGAATAATTGACAATTATACAAAAATGTGAATGTGTAGCTATGCCATTATTCATTCTAATTACCTTAAATTCGCAGGTCATCGAAATTTCCAAAAAGGCCCGTGGGCGAGGAGCATAGTGATACTCCCCTCGTATTGAACATTCTTCTAAGCGAAACGCCTACATAGCCTTGCCTTAAAAACTTTAGAACTACAATCTTTGCCCCCCCCCCCCCCCCCCGACTATCACACACGGAGGGCACGTCAAGGGTTATCATAACGTCACATTCGGCCCCCCTTTTGGCACCCAACTTGTATATAGCCCAAAAATTTCAAGCCGGTGGCTGGTGCTAAATTTGGGAACTTCGGCTGACAGATTGGCGTGTCTAAGGGCTGCTAATTTACAATGATCAAAGTACACTTTATCGATACAACCGCAAAAAAATTCTTTTGATGGACGGGCCTGAATGACAGCTTAACGACTATTTTGATGGCGCGAACGTAATTTTGCTATTTTATATATTTATAATTTGTCATCCTTGCATTTAGACTCGAGAAACTGTGGCGCCCAAATGTTTACACCAACCTCATTCGTCCTCTTGGCATTGCTCCTGGCCGGTATAGCCCTGGTGTCGGGGAAGCAAGTCTTCCACAGAGCTTCGAACTTTCCGTCAAACTCATCGTCCCTGAAACACACAAATGAGTAGAATCCAGTGATCAAACTACAAAAATACAATAAGAAACACTTACATCTCCAAATCCACACAGCACATCTTGTCCCCGAGGTGCTTCATCGAGTGGTGGCGACGTATGTGCTCGCGAAGGACACCCTAAAAAGTGACCAATTTTTATAATCAAAGGATCCGCCCGAAACAGTCTAAAACGCATAAATAAAAAAGTACCGTGAAATCGCAGAGTCCACACTTGGCCGTTGGCAGGTTCAAATGGCGCAGCACGTGCTCCCTCAGGCGGGTGCGGCCATAGCTCGCCCTCAGAGTCATCGAAGACTTACACAGCTGAACAAAGGAACGTTAGTAAAAAAAAAAACTCAAAACTCTCATATAAGGGGTGTGGCCAAAATGAGCAACGCTAAAATAAAGAAAAAACCAACCCCGCAGAAGAGCGTTTCCTCCGTGCTCCTCGCCTTCCTTCGAGTACTGTAGAGGTCATAGTCCTTTAAAAAAAACGCGTATTCACAAAACTATTAAAAACCAACGTCGCGCTCCATCATACGCCTTCTGCGCTTCTTCGACATAGTCTGATAGTCAGCCGGCAGCTCGGGAGCCTCCACAGCATCCACGAATTCAGCCTAAAATCGGAAAAATACATAAAATTCTCTCTAAAAATCCTCACATCTTCGCCATTCAGCATCGATTCGAGGACCAACTGTATGTGATTCTCCTTGCATTCTTCGCCCTAAAAATTGAGAATTGGATGAATTAGCGGGCTAGCCCGAAAAAATAGTATATTCCCCCTCTTACTTTGTCGATTGCGTACTTTGTTTTGACTCACACGGCATTTTTGAATTACCGTATTCGAAAACTTTCGTGTGACCCAAAATAGAGTACGCAACACAGCAAAAATTTTAAACGAGGGAACCAGAATTGGACTAAATATAAAACACACCGCATTTTGAACCTCGCCGCTGGTTCCCGCGTCGTTGAGATCCGGCCCGACCAGATCGGAGCCATTGAGAGCCTAAAATTTACTTTGTTTTTACAAAACAAAATTAAACAAAACCAACCGTTCCGGGCTTGATTTCCACGGAGACAGAACCAGCGTCGTCGAGAGCGTCGACGGAGATTTCGGGTTCCAACTGGAATGGGGAAACCTTTAAAAGGTGGAATTAACGTGCAAAGGGATTTAAAAGTGGGGTGAACCGCTGAGGAAAGAAATTCACCACAGCGGAACACCCAGAATAAATTAACACACACAATAAAGACTTTTGATAGCTTTAGAGCATATAACGCCATCTCTGGCGCATACACTGGGAGAGTCCGTCATTTGACGTACTCACCCTTAACTTTGTGCCCTCGGGGCTGATTTTACCGGAAATTGTACCTAATCCCCATAAGTTCTGCATTTTCTGGACCTCATACCTGTAGTAAGTGATATATACCCCCCCCCCCTCCCCATCACACGCATTACTCCAACACATCAAAACGTTTCAAACAAGCACGCTGACAAAGTAGTTTTGGTTTCAACTAGGCTCGACTAGCATCAATCTGGAGTCCAGAATCAGCATAGCCAAAAAGTTGGACATAATTTATTGATGTACCATGGGGGCTCTAAATTCCGACCCCACACCGCAAATGAAATGAGGGAGGGGTGTAACAAGGGCACCTCAGACATTACATAAGAACCCCCGCGGTCTAATTAAGTTAAGACCCCCAAAAACAATTCATTAAAACCTCTGCGTTGTTTACACATTTGAAAAATATATAAAACGAATTCAGCTTCTTATGAAATTGCAGAATTTGAAATATAAGTCGGAAAAAATAAACTCATTGTTTATCTAATCGCTGTCGTGGGAACAGAAATGCCACCGATCAGATTAGGTTCAAAATTCGAATACTTTGCTTATTTCGCAAACATTTCAAATGTAAAAGTAGAATTTCCCGACAAACTTAAAAATGACGTCGTTTCTTTAATGAAAACACCAAAACGCTGCAAAAAAGCTAGGTTTCCACGATTTGTAATGCCAATAACACCTAAAACAAGTTTTGTCGCAGTTTCTAGAATTCCCCAAGGAAAAATGCATTTCTACAGCTATCACAAGCTAATTTATGCAATTTTTGACAATTTTTACAACTTACCGATCTGGAAACGGTTTTCGGAGGCGAAGAAGTCTCAGGAGCATCGGGAAAAGGAGAAAACACGCCGGGAACCGAATCCACCACAGCCATTTTCGTAGTCTTAGGCTGAAAATACACGGATTAGACCTTTTTTTTTAATCAAATTTTTTACGACCATGGCTGGCAGTTAGACCTTTAACGGCTTCACGGGCCAGCCCGGCGCATGTACATCTCAATTAGAGCTTTAAAACAAATAAAACTCACAGCCAGGAAGCTGACAACTTCTCCCAGATCCTCGTCATCATTCAGTTCGAATACCAGGAACTTTTTGGTCATTTTTACACTGAAAATGCACTTTTTAATGGGGTTTTGACAATTTTACACTGAAAATGAAAGGTTTAAGCGTGGTTTTATGCGAAATACGTGGAAATGAGAGAATTGTAGCTGGGAAAGGGCTGGTTGCGGCAGCGACGGGCTGCGGCTATTGATTCCCCGACAGCTGGGCCACAGCCAGGAAAGATAATAACAACCGGCCGGCCAGCTGCAGCCACAAACCTTCCTCGTGGCGGAATTTGCATCATTTTGACGTGGAAATACACGAAAAATCCACAATTTCAAAGTTAAACGAGCAGTTTAACAGTTTCAAAGCCTTTTTTTAAAGAATATAAATGTAAACGTGATGTGACATACAAAAACTACACTGAGCAACACATAGCGAAGGGAAAGAAGTGTTGTGGCGGGCGGCGGTGGCTGAGGTCACTCGATCGATTCGCCCGACAGTGGCCACAGCACATACACACACAATGGCGACGATAAACGCGACCTTGACTGATAATTGCTTTCCTCGATGAACACGCCGAGCTCCGAGGAGGAGTAAACAGAAATAAAACGACTTTTGAAAGGAGATTTACAATGAAAGTTCAAACCAACAGTAACAAGAGATCATATATTTAGTTTGAAAACCTTCTTCTAATGAAAAAAATACTTTATTCTCTGGAATTTCCAATTCAGCTCTTAGGCTTGTGGGAACTCGTTATTAAAGTCAAAACGACCTTAGAGCCGGGAGTTTTTACTGAAAACATAATTTTGTTCCAAAAAGCAAAGTTTTTAAGCAATAAAAAGGTAGCAAAAACCCACCAGATGGTGACTCGCGGCAATTTTTTCACTTTAACAACCCCTGAATTGCAATTCATCCCTAGGCTTGAGTGAACACGTAATTCAAATCAAAAACACCTTAGAGCCATGCGTTTTTACTAAAAATGTAAATTTCCCCCCCCCTTCAAATACCGAAAACTTGATTAAACAAGAGAAAAATAAACAAAAACATGAAACGAGACCAATTCTCAGGAAACAAATTCGGAATAAAGGACTACTAAAACTAAAGGACCGGTACAGTACTTTGTTCAATGGAGCGCGAATAATCTAGGAATCTTGCAACGAACTTGAGCTTTCGTTGCAGGACCACTGCCCGTTGTTAACATGTATTTTTCGTTATTTTTTAATCCATTTTTCTGAATTCTTGTTATTCAAATTGATATCCTGACCACAGTTTTTTAATAAGTTGATCAAAATCACTGTAAGATCTCCCAGACTGTTTTAAAACTTGTGTTCACAGCAATTTTGTACCGAAAACCGAAACTCTACCATCTACTCCTCTCATCTTTATTAGTATCCATTTTATTACAAATATTAAGGGACCAAATTTTCCTTATTAACCGAGAATATCATTGATCGAGGGAAAAGAAACACCGACTCCCGTGTTCACTCCGACTCCTGCGAAGGGAACTCCGACTCCAAAGTTAGTGCCGACCTTTAAAATTGAGGATTTACATTGAAATTAAGAAAACTACCTGTCCATTCATGTAGTCTACTCCAACATGTTGGTTTTGTTGGTAGTAGGGACCCACTCCGCCACCTACATCAACGCCGATAGGTTTTCCAAGCTCTCCGGGTTTGATGGGGACTGAGACCTAAACGAGGGGTTAGAGAGAGAGAGAGAAAGAGAGAGAGAGTGTGTGTGAGAGAGAGAGAGAGAGAGAAAGAGAAAGAAAGAGAGAGAAAGAGAAAGAAAGAGAGAGAAAGAGAAAGAAAGAGAGAGAAAGAGAAAGAAAGAGAGAGAGAGAGAGAGAGAGAGAGAGAGAGAGAGAGAGAGAGTGAGTGAGTGAGTGAGTGAGTGAGTGAGTGAGTGAGTGAGTGAGTGAGTGAGTGAGTGAGTGAGTGAGTGAGTGAGTGAGTGAGTGAGTGAGTGAGTGAGTGAGTGAGTGAGTGAGTGAGTGAGTGAGTGAGTGAGTGAGTGAGTGAGTGAGTGAGTGAGTGAGTGAGTGAGTGAGTGAGTGAGTGAGTGAGTGAGTGAGTGAGTGAGTGAGTGAGTGAGTGAGTGAGTGAGTGAGTGAGTGAGTGAGTGAGTGAGTGAGTGAGTGAGTGAGTGAGTGAGTGAGTGAGTGAGTGAGTGAGTGAGTGAGTGAGTGAGTGAGTGAGTGAGTGAGTGAGTGAGTGAGTGAGTGAGTGAGTGAGTGAGTGAGTGAGTGAGTGAGTGAGTGAGTGAGTGAGTGAGTGAGTGAGTGAGTGAGTGAGTGAGTGAGTGAGTGAGTGAGTGAGTGAGTGAGTGAGTGAGTGAGTGAGTGAGTGAGTGAGTGAGTGAGTGAGTGAGTGAGTGAGTGAGTGAGTGAGTGAGTGAGTGAGTGAGTGAG
>OZ059903.1:1060000-1080000 GCA_964057215.1 Oscheius myriophilus
AACTCTGTGTCTCTCTCTCTCTCTCTCCCACTCACGTGGAAGTAAGCCGCACATCTCTTCGTAAACTTCGCATCCGTCTGATTCCCCCCAAAGCAGTGATTCTTAACTGTCGGCATAAACCTGAACATCTCTTAGTATTTTGCTCATAAACGATTCTTACTTGGCACATAGAGCTTCCAGAGCTGCCGCCTTTCGATGAACATCTCTATTCTCCGGTCGTGGCTCGTTGGCTGAAGGACGCTGAGGCTTCATAAGGTTCTAGAAAAACAAATGTAACAAAAATATTTTTAAAACTGGCATCTAGAACTGGTACGGCGTGGGCTCTGCTAGACGTTCCTTTGACTTCGGCAGCGTTTCTTGCATCACCGAAGGGGCTTCTAAATCAGTTTTTGTGAATTCAAGTTTAAAAGGCGTTTTCAAACCAATTACAGAGCAATTTTTCAGAAAACTTGGACATTTCGCGACGTGGTCCCACCTCGAACAGGGTAGGTCATCATTGGCGTTAATTAGAAATCACAGGAGGGTAGAGAGTGCGCGATATTCTCTGCGTCTTTACTAACTGCATGGCCTCTCGCCTGGCTATTGCCGCATGACGTAATTAGGGTGTGTTTTTTTTTTTTTTTTTTTTTTTTTTTTTTTTTTTTTCGAAATTTTCAAATTGGCGAAATTTTCAAACTTTATATATGTTTTCCTTTTTTTGTCATCTAGGGACCTTAATCCCAATTATTATTTTGAATGAAAAAAATGCTTTGTAGCCAGTTTTATAGATTTCACTCTTTACAGTAAAACGGTTTCTGAATTTTGAATTTTCGTATACTTTGAGAGGAGATATGGTCATTTTGGTGCTGCCTAGTGGGCCCGCCTAATCATTGAAACCTAATTTTTTTTTGAAGATTTTGGCGGGTTTTTTGTATTATAACCATTTACCCCAATTTTCTAGAAATTTTGTAAAATTATCAAAAATCGTATTTGAATGTAATATCAGTTTGAAAAATGTTATTGTTAGCAGCGGAGAACGAATACCGCCACCAAAATGAACTTCCAGCCCAAAGCGTGTTATTACAGTTATTTCATCTACTTTCTTTTGCAAGTGCAGAGCAAGTGAAACAAGCGACCCGTGATTCTTCATTTTCGTGCAGAAAAAAGCGATTATAAAAAAGGGGCTGACGGTGGTCTTTCAGCGACTGCTGCAGCCGTGGCGTCCGGTCCAATGTGCCTCACGACGTCCTCCTCCCTCACGCCGAACTCTCCCATAGCTTTTTGGAATTTCGCTCGCTCAGCTGCTTGCTGGGCCACCATTTGGTTGTATCTGAAAAATGGAGTTTTTTCACAGCGAAACAGTAGCACTTTCAAATTAATTTGTATATCTCGATTTAACATTAAGGTATCAGGCTGACAGAGGGCTCAATCATTAGAATATTGCGCTAATAATTAAAATAATATTCTTGCCTTCAACGTTTCGAGCCATAAAAGTGCCAAAAACGGACAAAAATGTGGTTTTTGGGTTACTACGGTTTCCCGTACCAAAGTCTAGAAATTTGCATTAGCGCGTGTGATTCTCCAGAAAATTCGGGGCAAAATTAAATGCTGAAAGTTGAAAAAATATGAAGCTAATGTGCTCAAAACTCGCTTTGAATGCGCGAAAACTGCGTTTTTAGCGAATTCGTGTTATGAACACAAACCATTAGATTTTTTTAAACTTTCAACACTTTGCGCAGAATTTTCAGGAGAATCACATGTGGTAACGCGATTTTTCGTACTTTGATACATGAAACCGTGGTAACCCAAAAACCAATATTTTTGGAACAGTTTGGTGTTTTTCGCATTTTGAAAAACTAATTTGTGAGCCTTGTGATGTTTTTCTGCAATCAGCAAACTAATTAAATTCAATTTGCCTGTGCAAAACAAAAAAAAATCGCAGGGCGGATACGAACTCCGGTATTCAGATTTGTAATCGAGCACGCTGCCACTTCGCTACGGCGTCAGTTTAGCGCTGAATATAAAGCGCACCGAATGATCTAATTGTAAAACTTTTGCTTGCAAATCGCGGGCCCCGAGTTCGACTCCTCCTTGTGATATTTGTTCGCACACCTCCTGTTTGGATAAAAATTGACCAAAAAACTGCGATTTTTAGCCAGAGTTCAAGTATTTTTTAAGGAGGCGAGTACACTATTAGATATAACAAGTTTATAGTCCTATTTCCGCAACCAGTGAAAGATTCTTTACCGATTACACACATCATTCATTGGATTTTCTCAATTTTGAACCTTTCTGCTTTACGCAGTTTGGGAAGTTCACCGCCATTGCGTACCGGCCACGGACCATTGGCGGGAATTCAAAATTTTTCCCTGCGCGGATTACGGTCGCTCAATATGATGCTGTCAACATGGGAAAGTTGTAAATTGTGTATTTTTTTAAAAATATTTTTGCCACATTTATTGGTATTTCATTAAGAGAAGTAAATCAGAGTCGTAATTTTAACGAAATTACCGCAAAAAAGCAAAAATTTTTTTTAGATAAATAAGGCCTTTTTCTTACCCAAGGGACCCCATTTAGATTATAATGGCACTGATCCTTGTGTTTACGGTTTCTTTGGTATGTATTAGCACTTTTAAAGCATGTGTGATCTTTTCAAAGCAAAAGCAAGGGTAGAACTCTTCAAACCCTACAAATATCGTGATTTCGTTCGATTTTTCTCATAAAATGAATTTATTACTCGGGTTTTCACTTTATGCCACTTTTATTTGCTATATTAGACTTGTTTTAACCGTAAAATAAAGAAGGAGCCGTCCATTTTTGCGATTTCAATTGTTTTTGAGCCGCGCGGCGGCTGCGTCGCGGATCGGCCGACGTTTCCATTACCCGTCCAGAAAGGCCGTGTACCGTAACCCGGTTTAAAAAATCGATATCGATCTCAAAGTTTCAGAACGGCCTATATCGATCGTAGATCAATTTTGGGCCAATTATGAGGCTATCAACTTTTCCTTGAGACCACCTCCGCTGTCACTTCACAGCCGCTCCGCCGCCCCAATGCGGCCTTTGGTCGCCTCTTACTGATAAAAATCAATACCCACCTCCTTATATGACTCTCTACCGCGTATCCCCTCAATCGATCAAAGTACTGCCTGTAGTACTGATCCTTCTGCTCCTGAACCGCCGCCTTGTACTCTTCTTTCTGCTCCTCCCACTCTTCCAACCTCCTTAAATAGGCCGCCTCTTCCGGAGAAACTCTGAAAACAAGCCCTATTGACAGGTCTCTCTTTGGCTATGACCTATGAGCCTGTTTTCTTCTATGATCCCTTCCTCTATAAATAGGCCTGGGCTCTTCTTCCTCGAATACGGCCTGTTCCTGCCTCATGGCTGGCCTCGGTTGGGGGGCTGGGCTTCTATGACTTTCTACAAAGTCTCTCATCATGGCTCGCCTTCCATGGGCGATCGGTGGCGCAATGGTTGTGCTGTCTCTGAAACTTTGGTTTCAAATCGATTGGAATCGTCTGATCACCTGTCTACTGGGACGAACTGTTGAGCTATGATCAGAGGAAAGGCGAGAAAGAGTAATATCACCATTCTGAAATGCAGGTCAGAGATGCGGTAGAAGAGAGAGAGAGAGAGAGAGAGAGAGAGAGAGAGAGAGAGAGAGAGAGAGAGAGAGAGAGAGAGAGAGAGAGAGATAGAGATAGAGATAGCGATAGAGATAGAGATAGAGATAGAGATAGAAATAGAGATAGAGATAGAGATAGAGATAGAGATAGAGATAGAGATAGAGATAGAGATAGAGATAGAGATAGAGATAGAGATAGAGATAGAGATAGAGATAGAGATAGAGATAGAGATAGAGATAGAGATAGAGATAGAAATAGAGATAGAGATAGAGATAGAGATAGAGATAGAGATAGAGATAGAGATAGAGATAGAGATAGAGATAGAGATAGAGGGAGAGAGAGAGATAAGAGAGAGACGGGGAGACATAGAGATAGAGAGACAGAGAGACATAGAGAATTGGGCAGGCAAAGAAAATAGAAAAAGAAGATATTGTCAGTGCCGAGTTACATATAATTCGACAGAGAATTAACCAGAAAATCGAATGATTAGTTTTAAAAATTCGAAAGAGCTCTGGCTTTCGACTTTTAAGCGATTTTACCTGCCTGCGCCCTGGCGCGCCGCGCTGGGACAAAATCGGTCGCCGCCTCTCGATGGCAGCGTGACGCAGGAGCAAGTGACTCGCTCAATAAGCAAAAGATCTCAGGTTCGGTTCCCTGAGGCGCTTTCTTTTTGCTTTTTGCACGGTGGGTAATGGCTTTTCTGAGACTAGAGTAGAAACGAATCAATATTGACGCACCGTTTTTGGCAGCTACCAGAAAAGGAATTATAGAAACAGGATGAGGGATAGGTGCATTGAAAGATTTATAGACAGAGACAGAGAGAGAGAGAGAGAGAGAGAGAGAGATAGAGAGAGAGAGAGAGATAGAGAGAGAGAGAGAAAGTGACGTAGAGAGATGTAGATATACAAATTCAGGGGCATAGATCAACAACGAGATAGAGATAGAAATAGCGAGATAGAGATAGAAAAAGTGAGAGAGAAAGAGAGATAGAGAGAGATAGGGAGAGATAATGAGAGATGGTGAGAGATAGTGAGAGAGGTCTATTTTTAAACCTTAGTACTTATGGCAACATGACAAAGCAAAGAAGACAGGAAACAATCGAAGCATCGGTTCATTGTGATGCTATGATTACGGCCGAGATGAACCTGTTCGACCCACGGTGAACCTAAGCGACCTTGAAGTGTGTGGCTGCCACCGGCAATGAACAAAGGAACAAGTGGCTAAGCATGGTGTTTAATACGCAGATTTAATACGCAGGTACATTTTGAACGCTATAACGCAATCGACCGTTTTTTTGCTTGCAATCGAAAAAAGTAAATCATAGCTAAAACATAAAAATGGAAGCGGAAATGGGCCTTATGTGGATGTTTTCCACCTTCTCTCCCTCACTTTGAATCATGTCACTTTTGCTTGAATGCTGAAAACGAAGAGAAATAGAAATACTTGGTTGAAAAATAAAACAAAAAAACTGAGAGAGAGACAGACAGAAAGAGTACAAAGAGAGAGTGGAGAGATATAGTAATAGAGGGAAACAGAGAGACAGGGCAGAGAGAGAGAGAGAGAGAGAGAGAGAGAGAGCGAAAGAGAGAGAGAGAGGAAGAGAGAAAGAGAGGGAGAGAGAGAGAGAGAGAGAGAGAGAGAGAGAGAGAGAGAGAGATTCTTTGAGAAAAACAAACTTCCCTATTCTGTTTATCACTTCCTTTCAAATTCATCAAATCCTGTCCCAAAAACAACAGACAAACAAAATTTAATGTTTCATTACGCTAGAAGGAATTCAGCCATAAATCACTTTTCTGTAAACATCGATACATTGCAATTTGAAAATGTAGCAAGGTATTGCGTATTTCGGTACCTAAAATGTTTTCAATTTTAAGTATTTTGACAACTTGCCTTGATTAAATCAGGATCAGTGCAGTAGTTTTTCGCCATTCGGCGCATCGGTTTACAAAGAGCTTCTACTTCTCGGATGTAGATGTGAGAAGCATCCTAAATTGAATTTTGTATTATAAAAGATATCGAAATAAACTTACAGGATCCTTAAATTGAACCGGCTCTCCGGGCAGCTTCTCCTCGGGACAACGTTCCTTATACCTTGCACAGAAAGCAATAGCCTGAACATTATAGCTGTCGTCAAATTGAAATCATGCCAATAAAATTAGAATGTCCTAGTGATCCTCTGTTGACATTGAACTTCGTAGTCTAATCACCAGACGACAGAGCATGCTTTGCACATTTCCGCAATTAACATATGATTTCATTTTGGCAACAGCTATATAAGTTTGATTGAGAGTGATTGGAACTGATTTATATACCATTTGAAAGAGAATTCAAATCTGTAATACATTTTTGGTTTTAAACTGGTTAGTTGCCTCTGTCGCGGAGGTAGAAGTTTTAAAAGGGTTGAGCAAACCGTTATACTCGTCGCCCAGCGAGCTTTCCTAGCCGGCAGCGGGAAACAAGCGGCTTTTTGTCGACTTGCACACTATTTCGCGCGTTAGATGTGCAGGCCATCTAAACTTTAGGAAAGGTCCGTGGGCGAGGAGCGCGGTGCTACGCCAGGTAGCAGCGTGGCGCAGCAAGAAAAAGGGGGCCTCTGGTTCGAGCCTCATGTAAAATATTTTTTTTTGCTTTTAGGTCATTGAAGGGAAACGATTTCGTTAATTCAACTAACAAAAACTTTTATTTTAAGTTCATTCAATAGGTACTGTTCCCGCGCTTTTGAATTTTTGAAATAAACCCTATTTTTGACTACAAAAGTAGTGCGGCTTGCCTAGAGAAATACGAGAGAGCGCGGAAAAGCTAGAGACGCTGGAGAGGTGCGCTGTTCAAACGTTCAAATGCATTCTTTTAAACTTTAGCGCTCAAATGTTTCGCGCATGGTTTGCAGGAAACTAACATCGTCGGCAAATGTGTGAAAACGCAGAGGATCCGGACAGACGTATCTGAAGCGCTCCTTCTGCTTCTTACAGTAGGTGCTGAAGTCAATTTCGATTTCGCTGAAATGGAAAAGTTTCAGAACTGGGAAATGAGTAAAACCACCCCAAGTTTGTGAAAATGTTGGTTTTCAAAGCGTGGCTGCACGTTTCGACAAAAGCGTCGCAAAAGGCCTGAAATGAAAATTAGGAGGACACACACACACAGACACACACACAAACACACACACACACACACACACACACACACACACACACACGCACACACGCACACACGCATACACGCACACACACACACACACACACACATACACACACACACACACACACACGCATACACGCACACACACACACACATACACACACACACACACGCACACACGCACACACGCACACACGCACACACACACACGCACACACACACACACACACACACACACACACACACACACACACACACACACACACACACTTTTCTTACCTTCGTCTCAACAAAAGCAGCAGATGGTGGCAGAGTAAAGCAAACCTGGTCATATTCATTTTTAAGCTTTGCACATGACTGAAACCACATTTTACAAAGTTTTAAACTAAATCCCACCGGGTCGTCTCCTTCTTGTGCCCTAGATTTTCTCAAAAATGCCCTGCCTTGATCAGATATGTGAGAAATTGTTGGATTTGGTGTCGTGGGTTTCGGTGTTGATGACAACTCTCCATTTTTAATGAAATCTTGCAAAGAAACAGCTCCAACCATAGAAAAAAAGCAGATAATTAGAATTAACATGGTGGCACAGTGGTTGATTGCCTCTGGGGGTCAAAAAGGCAGAGATCGATAGCGGTGTATGTCACAACGGAACGAGTTTCGCAAGAAAGGTGAAAGGAAGTCTCAAAACAGGGGATCTGAACAGAAGTGTCTCTTCAGGGCCTCTCTCTCTCTCTCTCTCTCTCTCTCTCTCACACTCACACACACACTCTCTCACTCACCCAATACCCTTTCTCACAGTTGATGTCTCCACAGAATTCTCTCTTCCGCCCCTGACGTGAAAATTGGTACTGTTCTATGTAATGAGTCATTTCCACATCTTCTCCGGCCATGCACAGTCGTTCGCTTCTCAACATCTCCATTTATGAGCCCTCCGTCTCCTCAAAAAATGGGTTTCTTAGATGCCACATTGAAGGTTGCTACTTTTCTAGAGAAGGCATCCAGTGCGAAAATATCTTGTTTTAAGATGACCGAAACCTTCACCACGGCCACCAAAATGAAACAAAAGAGAGGGGTCAGCGAGGAAATCAGAAAAAAGCAAGAAGAATTGTATGAAAGAAGAAGACGGGAAAGGGACCAAAGAGGATGTGGTGTTGAACACTACGAAACACACGAAACAGGTGGGCTAGCAAGATGTTTTCTGCGCACATATGACTTGTAAGTCGATCTGTGAACATAATAGCGGTGTCACAGAAAACGAGTTGTATACCATTCACTAGAGAATTTAATGGAGATTCAAATGATTAGGTGTAAAATTGCCTAATAAGATTTTCTCTCCGGCGTCCCAACGTCGAAGCGCCCCGGGTAAGAATAAATGTCGCAGCGTGGCTCAGTGGCAAGTGCCTCGCCCTGTAAGCAGAACGTCTCTGGTTCGGTTCCCCGTTGCTAAACAATTTTTGCTTTTATGCATTCAATATTTTTTGTGAGCCTTGAAATAAAAAGCCTAGCCTCCTTTTGTGTTGTTATACAGTGGTTGTACATATTTTGGCCCAAAAAATGACAGTTTTATCAACTGATTTTGCTTTTCTTTGTTAAATACATCTTTTTCTCGTATTTGTTGGTTTGCACAAACAAAAAGCAAAAAAAAAATACAGCATCCAGGAACCGAACCGGAGACCTTCTGCTTACAAGGCGAGACACTTGCACCACGTTACAATTACCGCGCGGCAGCGGCGGCTGTTCTGGCACAAGGATAAAATACGTCAGTTCTCCAATACTAGGCCCATTGGTCATTTTTAAACCTAATCATTCGATTCTCCATTAAATTCTCTGCCGAATGGTATACTGTTGAACGCTTCACGGTGCTGTGCAGGAACTTCCTGAGTTAGTTAGCATCTGTAAAAAAATAAATGCACATGTTATATATATATTTTTATCAAAGTAAAACGTGCATGTTGCACAACACTATATTATGGAGCATTATGTACACACAACAATATTACAGCTGGGACTAAGAACCGCGTGGCACGGGGTACTCTGTGTTTCTGAGATCGGGTCAATGAGATTGAATAGGAAATTCTGAGATTTTCAACAAAGAAATCACGGACATTTCGAGTAATTGCCCATGTTCGACCCGTAAAGCTGTAGGTTTCGCGAGGGAAGGGCTGTCTGACTGCCGAAGCTGCCGTAGGCCATGGAGGAGGGGTTAAAGAGAGCTGCACTGCCTTGGAAGCCTGAGGGAATGAGGGATCGGTAGTTATTGGCAGCCGCTGCCCAACTGTTGTTCATAAAGTCTTGCTGAAGGCGATTCACATTCTGAGAGGCGAGGTAGTCGGTTGAAGTTCCGGGAGCCTGGGGCTGGATGGCCGCTGCGATTCCTGAATACGATTGTAAAGTATTTGAAAAGCATTTTTTTAGGGTATGGTTCTAATTTATGTTATTGAATGCTATTTACTCATTTGTAACCATTTTTTTGTGAAGATTTTGGAGTTTGCCAATACAGCACATTTACTACAAGATAATGACGCATGACGTTTTATTAGGGTAACTAAGGTTGCCTGACAATAGAGTTTTATTAGGGCAAGTACAAAAAGTTTACCTTAAAGCCACTCACTTTAAGCAAACTGAAGCATTACGCTACAGTGCGCTTGTTAAGGTAACTAATGGCCCTAAGGCGTGGAGTTCTCTTAAGGTAAGTAAGGTTTGTTAAGGTAACTAAGGTTAATCTACGTGACTTTTTAAGTGGGTCCCAGTACTTGGATCTAAAGGAATTAAAGACACCTTAAGTCAAACTTTAATATTAAGATTAAGGTCTAACGATATAAAATATCATGAACGTATGTAAAGCTACTTTTCTTCAACAAGGCTATCAAGTTTGTGAGGCTAGTCAAAGTTACTCCAAACATTACGGCTAAGGAAGTTTCCTTAGGCCTAACGTTATACGTAAGGAAAACCAGATTAGGCTTACATTGTAGCTTAAGGTCCCTAAGGCTTGAAGCTTTCATGAACACACTTAAGACTACTTTGCTTAAGGTCACTAAAGCGTTCAAGTGAGTAATGGTTAACCAAAGTTACGACATTAAGGATACTAAGGTTGCTTAAGGCCTAAAGGAACTTAATTTCTTAAAGTCACTCACCTTGAAAATCGAACTTGTAGGCGTATCGTTTCCCATGAACCTTAGCCATGATATTCTTGTCGTAGTAGTACCTTAAGGCTCTTGACATCTTGTCGTAGTTCATGTTGGGTTTGGATTTCCTCTCTCCCCATTTCCTAAAAACCTTAAGTTAAAATCTTAACGTTAAGTTCATACCTTGCCACCTCATCGGGATCAACGAGTTTGAATTCTCCTTGGGTTCCCTCCCAAGTGATCATTTCGGAATTCCTGGGTTCGGACAGGAGTTCCAAAAGGAACTGCCACAATTGGGTCTGACCGCTGCCAGAATGGGCCAAACGACTGCTTGTAGGGCCAAGAAGCTGGTAGGGATCTGAAATTTCCAAAATTGAATGATTTTTCTAGAAGATAGTGAAATTTGGGAATGAGAGACCTCGTTTGCCCCCAATTGTGTGCGATTTTCCAGTCGAGGAAGCCTCTAATTGACACGCAATCTGAGTACAGTAGGCTATTGATTAGCGCAATGAATGGAATTTTGTTAGGGAGAATTAAAGGACTGCATGGATTGTTTTGTTGACAGATTACTGTAGGTGAAATAGGCTAGATAGGGCCTTACTAAACCTTAATGTACCTTACGACTTAAGGTAACATAAATTAACTTCTTTTCAGCATTATCGTAGAGACCTTAAGGTTTTTCTATGACCTTAAAGTTGCCTTGGTTTATACTTTTATTGTTTAAGGTGAATTATGCAAATTAGATAGGTGAAATAAGACAATCGTATAAAAGCGTCTGCTTGCCTTAAGCTCTTGCTTGCCTAATGCACTTAAGGTAACATTAATTGACTTTTACTTAAGGCAAAAGGTACCGTACCATAGTGCCCTTAGCAAAGAGATTACTGTAGGAGATTTAGGGAAGACTTGACCTCATGAAACATTAAGGCAGCACTAAAGTCCTTACGTGTGTTAAAGAAAATATAGCCTAGGGTAATATCTGAAAAAGTAAATTGAATTCCTTAGGGACCTTAGGGTCCCAAAAATACCTTAAGGTTCCACTAGGAACTAAAGGGAGCCTTAGGGTTTTTTTTAATCTTAATAATGTGCTTACATTTTTAAAGAAATGTGATTTTGTTAATTATTTTCTAAGGTAGGGTAAGGTAATTTATTGTTCAAACAATGGTTATCATCGACCATTTTAAGGAATTGACAGCATGCTCGCTTGCAAATCAAACCACCAAAGTTCGAATCCACCTTGCGTGGATTTGGTTTACCTACATGATGGGAGCCAAACTTATGTCTTCAAGTGTTACGATCTTAGCTTTAAGGCCATAGTTGTATTTTCAACCCTAATAGCGTCTTAGGGTCCCGTAATCTCCTATACATATGTTCTGCGAAATCATGTCAATGGGCTTAATCCCGCACACCTAACAATTATTCCACCAGTGCGCGCTAAATGCGATTTCGCCAGGAGGAGCTAATTACGGTTTGTTACCGTAATTGTGTGTGGGGTCATTCGAGGACAAATGAGTGTGGAATTAAGACAACCACCGGACGACGGAGACAGGTGCTCCCGAAACAGGTGGCGACGATTTCGGGAAAAGCTGGCTGCGGAAGACAATCAACCGTAATAGCTGCTCTTTTTCTTCTCCACATACGGAGGCCATTAAAATGATTTTATGCCCCGTGAAGCAAGAGTCTACGGCTTTTAAAAAGGCTTTAAACCAAAATAGCGCAGTTCGAACTCGGGTCGGAAAATTAGCAAGCGAGAAGGCTGCCTATCACTAAAGTCGCGGTTTGCGGTTGAAGGTCCCTAGCGCTCACCCCGGTGGCCGATTGGTACCGTTCTCGCTTTCAAATCTGGCGACTCGAGTTCGAATGCACCTTGTGATTTTTTATTTTGCCTTCAACCGGTTATCATCATATGCTATGGAAATTCGTTTACGACTACTTCAAATGCGATTTGACAACTTTTATGACGCGACAGTTTTAAGAAACATGTTTTCAGGTTTTATGCAATTCTTAAGGTTTTAAGGTAAACTGCTTAGGTTTTAAGGGATAGTCAGTCTTAGAAGGGACACTGTTTGAGACCCTTTTCCAAGTCCCCTAAAGAAATTGTGTTTTTCTTAACTTAAACGTTTAAAGTTTTGAAGTAAGGTCTTACGGCCTTAAGATAAGTAGAATTACGAAATGACACCCCATTTTAAGTCCTGCTTTGTTCCTTTAAGTCTTAGAGTAAGCGAATAAGGTCTTAAGGTAATATGTTAAGGTCTCAATGTGAGATAGACCACTTGAAGCCACTTTCCCAGTCCATCTTAAGAAACAGCGCCTTTGCGTCTCTAGGTATACGGTTAAGGTTAAGCCTAAAGTCTTTAGGTGAAAAGTGCTACAATTAGAGACCTTTAAAAAATCCTCTTTAAGAAAAAGGGCTTTAAGGTTTAAAGATACAGGTAAGACCTTCAGGGAAGGTCTTAAGGTTGGACGATTTATTATTTTAGACATTTTCTTTCCAGTTTCCCTTAAGAGACTGCGTCTCAGGGCCTTAATGGTAATATGCTAAGATTGAAGCCTTTAAAGTCTTAAGTCTAACAGTTAATGTGTTAAAGTAGTGTTGTAAGATTTTAAGGGTGAGGATACGATTTGGACCCAATTTCTCCGGCTTAAGAGACGGCGCCCTTGCGTCTTTAGTTAAATGTCTTAAAAATGTCTTAAAGTTAAGGTATTGAAAAAGGTCTTTGGCTCTTAAGGACCTTGAGTCTTATGGTGAGATGATTTACTCTTGAGCTTTAAGGATTTGTGCCGTTAAGGCTAATAGTTAATGTATTATGGTAAGATTGAAGCATTGAGGTTAAGGGTTTACGGTTAAGGTCTTAAGGTTACCAGTGAGAAAAATTTTAGATTCCTTTTCCAAGTCCCCGGAGATCGCTTAGTGTCGCCAGTTGAGGGGCAATTACTGAGAAGGGCCGGGGCAGCGCTAACAAGCGGCTCCCATTCACATCCTCCTCAACAATCACGCCTTATTAGATCAGCTGCGACGTTTGATGAGAGTTTACGGTAGCTCTGCCTCCCCATTTCATCTGACCCCTCGCTTGCGCGTGAAATCTAGCCCTATTTACACACCCGGCCTCCTCTTAGTACAGTAATCCCTGCCAGCCATCACGGCGGGCCCTTTTCGCGCACGCGTAATAACCGTCTCAGCTGGGGGATAATAGCCGACAGCGATTAAAATATCAATAGCGGCCGCCGGATACGGTAGTCTCGCCAGGTGGCCCTCCTGACAGCCGGGAGTGCTTTGACAGCCGGTTGTCAAGCACTTAGGCCTTCTAAAACCCTTGGGTAGGTAGTTAAAGCTCCGGCTACAGAGCCTAGGCCCTTAGACTCTTTAGGGTAGCGCGTACCTTAACTAAACACTAACATCTTTACGTCGTATGAAAAAGTAGAGAAGGCTCAGACTAAAGTGCTTAAGTCCTTAATTTCTTTTGGGTAACATGAGCGCACCTTAACAGAAAACTAACACCCTTAAAGTTATATGAAAACCAACTTGGTTTGTTAAGGCTTTACATAACTATCTTAAGCCCACAGATAACCCTAACGACACTCTAATTTGGCGGATATGGTAGTGTATATTTGCGTCGGTTAAGGGCTTAATAAGGGTACTAAAGTGCATAAGTTCTTAGTGAACTTATCAAAAAAACGTTAACTGTTCATTGAAGTCGTTAAAACTTAAATTCCCGGCTTGGCTAGTTCAGGTTTAACTGCTAAGATTCATTAAAGCTAAGGTAACTGTATTCAGGGTAATCCTTAACTGAAGAAGATATGACTTACGGTTTTGGTTTAGTCAGTTAAGGCCTTAATTAGGCACTTAAGGTTACTTACTGCTTATCTACCTTAACGAAACGAAACCAAAACAACCGTAAGTCTCTGTTTCTTTGTTAAGGTCATTTTAACTACCTTAAGTCTTTAGGTAACGGCTAAAGGGGAAACACTAACATACCAAAGGCTATCCTATGTAACCTACAGTATCCAAATCACAAGAATGCGATGACGTCACCACCCCGACATACTTTGTTTTCGGCGCCTAGCACAAAACACTGCGCGCCGAACAACGCGTCAAAACAGGAAGCGGCGGCAGATTGTGTCGGCTTGTTTGGCCCAGCTGCTTGGGGATACGGTAGCTCAGTGGATTACGGTACCTGGTTGGTTGAAGCTGCCGAGACAGGAGAGTTTGGGGTTCGAGTAGCCGAAGCAGGACATGGAGTTGAACTGGGCCAGCTGAAAATGGAGAAGGATGGAAGGGATTGGGATTTTCACTTCATTTAATACTCAGTCAAGATATAGCAGCCAAATTACTTCTGTGAAATCATTTAAATGGAATTTAGGTAAAGTTAACGTTAAGGTAATGTAGCTAAGGTTAAAGGCTTTAAGACATTTTCTCACTAACGGCTTTTTTGCTCCTACTCTTGCTTGAGTATCATATGTCCCACAAAACGGAAATTTTAGGAAAGAACAAGATTTAGCTTAACTGCTGGTAGCGTTAAGGTTAAAGTATTAAACCTTAGGTTGAAGGTGCATAGGCGCTTTTCCACTGGGGGTAATTTTACTTCAAGCTCTTCACTGAGTATCATTTCAGCTACGAAACGGCATAACTACCGTAATATAACTTAGTTCACAATGGCTAAGGTACTAATGTAGCACACTTAAGGTTAGCAGGTAACGTTAAGGCTAAGATACTATAAGGTTAAGGTACTATAGATAACGTTAATGTTGAGGTAATGTAATTGAGGCTAATAGTGTTAAGGTCATTTTCTAACATACCTGTTCCTCTTTACTGGGCGGGTTAGTGAAGGCCGCCTGCATTGACAGGTTCATCCCGGAGAACACGTCTGAAACAAAAGAAAATTTCAATCTCAACCGATTCAAAAGCGACTGCAAAGTGCTCCTCTGGGCTCTCTCCCTGCCGTGGCCCTATCCCGTTTCAGCGCGCGTTGATGAGACGGAGGGAAACAATTAAACGCCGGGGGCACTCTCTTAAGAATCACCGCCAGAGGAGAGGAAGGCAGCGGATGTTGTGCGTGTGTGTGAGGGTGAGCCGGAGTTTCCGACTCGGGACCCGAGGATCGAAAGAAGTCGGGAAATCAGCCATCTCCGCGCTTCTTTCAGGCGCGCAAATTCGCTTATGGACCGCAAAGAATTCCTGTTGACGTCCAGGAGGGGAGGGAATGAGGCACCTCGGTGAGGAGAGAGGCGTCTCAGTTTGAGGAGGAGAGATGAGGAGGAGCATGAGAGGGACGTGGAAATGGAGACAAAGAAAGAGACAGATCTAAAGAGACAGAGCTAAGGAGACAAAGCTAAAGAGACAGAGGACAGAGCTCAAAAGCCAGAGCCAAAGAGGCAGAGCTAAACAGATAAAGAGAGATACAAAACTAAGGAGAGAAAGAGAAAAGAGAGAGAGAGAGAGAGAGAGAGAGAGAGAGAAAGAGAAAGAGAGAGTGAGAGAGATAGAGAAATAGCTAAAGAGACCGGGACAGAGCGAGAGAAAGAGACAGAGCTAAAGAGACAGAACTAAGGAGTAGATACAGAGACAAAGCTAAAGAGACAGAGACAGAATCAAATAAACAAAACTAAAGAGACAAGGCTGAAGAGACAGAGAGACCGAGAGAAAGAGAGAGAGAGAGACAGAGAGAGCAAGAGAGAGAAAGAGAGAGAGAGAGAGAGACAGAGCTGAAAAGACAGAAACAGAGCTAAAGAGACATAAACAAAGCCGGAGAAACGGAGACAAAGAGACAGAGACAGAGGCGTGTTTAAAACAGAAATCTTTGCAAAATACTTAGTAAACAAAAGATGTACCTTGTTTCTGTGCGGGGTTGACAGAGTTTTCGTAGAAGCTTCGTTGCAACTGAGCACCGGACATGCCATTCTGGAAATTCTTTAGAGAGGACGATAGAAAAAGTCGAAGTAATTAAAAAAAAAGAGAAATCAACTGACCTGAAGGAAAGGGAAGGGCACCGCCTCCGCCTTGACTGCGCTTTCCGTCTTCACGTCCATTCCGGATCCGCTTCCTTCCCGTTTGCGAAAATCGCCCGCCACCATAGCGAAGGGGCGTGGCCGGGGCGGGGCCGGCCAATCGGCGCCCCCTCGAGTGAGCAGCCGACGACGTCACTGATATCGGCCTAGGTTACGGTAGGATGTGTGATTGTGATGGAAATGATAGAGTTTCCGGCTGTCACTGATAGGAGGTGAGACAGAGTGGGAGAGGAGGAGAGGCAGAGAGGGGAGGGAAATTGGATGGAGCAGATGAGGCGCGTGACTTGTACGGAGAGGGAGTTCAAGGGATTAAAAGGTGGGATGAGTCAGGGAGGGGAAATGGTAATTGAGTACTGAGAACGGACATAAAACTGTCTCTCTGCCTCTCTGTCTCTCTGCCTCTCTGTATCTCTGTCTCTTTTTTTCTGTCCCTATGTTTCTCTGTGTATCTGTGTCTCTGTGTCTCTGTGTCTCTGTGTCTCTGTGTATCTGTGTCTCTGTGTCTCTGTGTCTCTGTGTCTCGTGTCTATGTGTCTATGTTTCTCTGTGTCTCTGTATCTCTGTGTCTCTGTGTCTCTGTGTCTCTGTGTCTCTGTGTCTCTGTGTCTCTGTCTCTCTGTCCCTCTTTACCTATTCTCATAAAAGTTCTCCCATAAGCCATAACCCATCCCTAATTCCCCTCTTCCCGGGCGTCTGTCCGCCGGCGAAAACGGTTAAGAGCTCTAAATGGAGCTCTAGACGCACCGCCGACAATTAATTATGTAACAGTGGCGCACAGCCGACAGCCGATTTGGTATGCTAATGGCAGATTGCGAGGAAATTAGGGGGAAAGGTGTGAGCTGACGGTGAAAAGGTCATCGAATGAGGTAAGAAAGCGATGGGGAACACAGAATATGAACGGTTCTGCTTTCTATGGCGTTAAATAGGTCACACGACAATTACTGAAGTTGAATTCTAAACGGGAGGGTCACAAAAGGTAAGAAGGGCCACAGAAGGTAAGAAAAGGTCAACAGAAGGCCACATTAAGAAAAGGAGGGCAAATCCGGGCTACAAAGATAAGAAAATCTACTGCTAAAATGAAGGAAAACCACAGCAGAACAAAAGGGCCACATCCTGCAATAGAGTTACACGAGCACGGAAAAGCCACAACGGAACCGAAAAGCCACATCAGGACGGGAAGGTCATTGCTGGACGGATTGGACGGGAATTCCACATTGAGACAGAAAGGTCCCAACGGGATAAAGGGCCACATGAGAGGGCCACAGGATCTCCGGAAGGCCACAACAGTACGTAAAAGCGCGCCACTGGAGTGCGGAAAGTCTATTTCACCACTGTAAGGCCGCATTAGAATGGAAAAAAGAACAGAAATGCCACATTAAGGCCGCTAAAGGCCGAAAACCCTATTCCGGCTGCAGAATGATCAAAACTTTTCTTTCGGCTCTGGAAACTCATATATGGCCACGAAAGCCATATCTTGCCTACAAACCCTTAGCATGACCCCATAAGAGGACACGTTTTTCTTTCTACTCAATTTTTGTCACCTCATCTCTATCTCGCCTCTTGTTGTTCTTGCCTGCGGCACTTCAGGCACGCCGTGTCCTCCACGCGCCCATCCAGTTAGGTTAGGCGTGTCGTACAGGCAATTAAATCTTGTCAATGGCGACTAATAAGGGCGAAAGACAGCTGTCTCGAGTTGACCCTAACGACTCGCCGCGCATGAATGAATGCTGTCCGAGGAACAAGCAGCTGCTACGAGAATTTCGTTCCGTTGCTTGAAAAACTATTAATTGCCCTAAGACATCGCCTGTGCCAATTATCGATTAATCGCGGTTTGATTCAGCCACACACACACACACACACACACACACACACACACACACACACACACACACACACGCACACACACACACACACACACACACACACGGTATAAGAGGGTGCCTTAAAACATCCCCCATTTAATTATACCCTAATTAGCTAATTAACTCTCCATTTCTGCCTTTCAAGGCACTTCCACAGGTGTCATGCCTTAGCTAATGTCGTAATTAGAGTGCTCCGACCGCAGGAGGGCGCCGCTTCCGGTGCCGAAAGGAGTGCGAGGTGAGAGGTTGTGCCGCCACCGGAGGGGGCCTTCTGGCGGTGTCCCCGACAGATACACAACACATCAAAACAAACAGAAGCAAGTGGGAAAAGCACTTGCGCGGTCATGGGCAGGGTAAGTGGGAAGCGACTGAAGGAGGATGCGGAAATGGCCGAAAGTAGCGGTTTTTTGTTGAAAACCCCATCTCATTCCATAAAAACTCCCAGAAAAGTGTCAAAATGTGGTAAGTTTAGGTAAATGATACTAGGTTGCTTACGTTAGATGGGGCTCCATTTAGGGTTAGTCTTTGGGGTACTCATTTACCGCTTGGGGCTATAAGTGCACCAAGTTACGGTAACGAAGATGTGTCCACCGCAAATAAATTTAGGTTGCGCCGGTGAGGGCTCCTGATTTTTTGTTGAAACACAGCTCAAATTAGGATCTGAGGAGACTTTTGGGGCTGTGATTGCGCACTGCGGCGCATGTTTTCAGAGTGCATCGCATAAATAATGAGACGGAGGCAATTACGACTCCTCGAGCACCAGCCGTCAATTTCCGAACAGGGACCACGTAGCGGAACAACAATCAACATTCCTGATATTTACACTTTATAATTATATAGATCCCAGAATCCACCCCACTGGCGTGGGGGCTCAATGGTATAGTTGATTTGGGGGGCTTAATTGCTACGGTGTGGGGGTGCATTTCAAGTGTTTCACTATCATCTAACGAAGTATAGCCCTTTCAACATTTAAAGAGATGTGGGGCTATTTTGTATTGTGGTGGGGCTGTAAGTAGAGCCCCACACAGAACACTTTTAAGTGGGGGACTCAAATATTAGTATCCAACAATAAATGTTGCACTCACAGGCAAATATTAGTGTGGGAAATTAAAATTCGAGCCCCACACTCAAAATATATAAGGGCATGGGCTTCGAAAAATAGAGTGAACTGGGGGTACTATAAATGGACCCCCCCACTCAAAATGACAAGGGTAGGGGGCCAAGTTTTGGTGTACAAGAACTCTAATTAGAGCCCCACACTCCAAATACATGATCGTACGGAGTCAAAATTTTGATGTGGGGGTTTAGTTTTGGTGTGGGGAACTCTCAGTAGTGCCCCCCCACTCAGAACATATTAATGTTTTAATATGAGGACTGTAAGTAGAGCCCCCCCCATTGTAAAATTTAAATGGCAAATTTTGGTGTGGGGCACTGTAAGTAGAGCCCCCACCATCCATAAGGGTATGGGGTCAAATTTTGATGTGGCAGATCTGTAAGTAGAGCCCCCATTCTATTTTTAAATTTTGGCGTTTTCCCAGCCCTATACATAGGAAAATATACTTTTTCCTTTCATAAACCAACACATAATGTTGAAAACTGACACCATCTACCTTCTATCTCCTTGATGGAGCATGGAATCCCTTGAATCGCCTTTGTCGGCGTCCCATGCAGCTTGTGTTTGCCTTCAGTGGCATCGTCTTCCCTTCTTAATGTACCGCCTAGCACGTCTGTTGTGTGCGCAATCTGCCGCGTGTCGCTTTCCCGCAAGGCATTTGGTGGATCTTATGAATTGGGGGAGCTTCTAAATAGTCAAATTGTTAAAACTACAAGTTTACTTAAGTTCATGAGGGACCCAGAGTGAAATTTAACAATTCATGGAATCAAAAGATTGTAATTGCAGACGATAACGCTCTCACTTGAAAGCCGGGCGCGGTATGAATCTGCTGCCAAACCGGCGCCCATGCGACATCATAGCGGAGTGGTAGCGTCCTCACTTGCAAATCTGGAGACTCGGGTTCGAATCCACCCCGAGACCTTTGTTTTGCGAAACTAGAAGAAACTCTTTAATTACTGTAATACCGTTTTTGTCAACTATAAGTCATGTTTATACAAAATATTCTCTGAAGTGCGGTAAACCACTTGAAAATTTTGTTTTTTGCAAGCGAACTTTCCGATTTCAGACGACAAATACTACAGATTGTAAGGTATACAATTATAAAAAGAAACGTTGAGTTCTGGTGCCAAGAAACAAAATGTCGAAGAAAACTGCAAAA
>OZ059903.1:1090000-1155000 GCA_964057215.1 Oscheius myriophilus
TTGAAATTGCTTCCTGAAACAGTCAGCTGCTTTTATGAAATTGTCTTCCTGTTTTTATAAAATTCGAATTTGACTAATACAAATTAAAATACGATTTTCTTTGTGAAGGTTACTGCTCTTACAGATTTTCAAAAGGTTTTTACTTTTCTCACGTTTTGTATTTTCCCCCTTCATTTTAGAAATCAGATTTCAGAAATTTCATATAGTTTAGAAAAGGATGTTGCAAAATTAGCTTCTTTTGCATTTTTCAGCTTGGAATATATATCTTTTTTCACTTTCTTTGAATAAAACCTTGCGTCATAGCTAACCATTAACTGCATTCAGGCGCTGATCATTCATCTGGTCATCAGAAGCTCATCCCACTCAACTGAATGTTTGCCAAGGTTGAAACTATTTAATTTTCAATTCAATTGAACCATTTTTGGAACAAAGATCTAAAATTGCCAGAACAAACATTGCATTTTGTTTTATGTAAAAAAGATGCCGTTTCTGTAAGATTCGAATTGACCAAGATAAAGAAATCGAATTTGCTGAAAACTTGTGTACGATCTTGAAATGACCCAATTATAAATTCCTGAAAGTTTGGGGTTATTTTCATTTTCGGGTCACGGGTTACGGTAGGTTACGATAGTGGACCTGAACACTGTCGATTTTTAATGTCATCAAAAAAATACCTTTAAAGGGACCGTCAGGGACCTTTTTCTGCAATTAAAACCAACGTCAGAATCAAGCATGGCAACGGGCCGCTCCAAAATTTTTCACGGCCCGGCCCGGCCCGGCCCGACCTGGCCCGGCCCGACTCAACCGAAAATTTATGCCTTTTTTCAATGTAAAAATCAAAGAAAACGAAAAAAAAAATTTTCGGGCCGGCCCGCTTCAAAATTTTTCTCGGCCCGGCCCCAAATTTTACCATGCTTGGTCAGAATACAACAGTACGATTTTATCATTTGATTTTCTCTTTGCCAGCAAAAACCATTTGCACGAAAGTGGAACCGAACCCGGGACCGTTTGGTTACCAGATACCGGCGCTAACCAATTGGCTATCAGGTCTACGGAAGTTCAGCGCTGTGTGCTCCTAATCCTCAGCGGCTTTCACCTTGGACAGCGGGCAGATGGTGTGAAAAAACGTAAGCTGGAGCCCGTTGGAAAAAAAATAATTTTGAGTTTTGATTTGAAATTACGGCTTTTTAGGAAAAAGGAGTTAAAAATGATAAGTAAATAATTGATCAACTAAATTAAATTCATTAATTAAAATAAACATTAAAAAGAACCCTGATGGTCCCTTTAACCTAACAACTCACTTTGTTGGAAATTCAATTTCCAGAAACTTTTGCAACCAAAACCCGAATTCTTAACGATAAAAATAGGTTTGATCGAAAAACTGAAAAAAGTGTGCTTTGCTTTGAAGTTTTTGTCAATAATCTTTTCGAAAATTTTCAATAATGGGAAACAATTAAATCATCGTTTTTGATATTGCAGATCACTACCTAATTTTGTTTTTGCTCATCATTTTAATCGAACGTTTGTTGTGAAAATCGCGTTTGAAAATGTATAACTGCATGTTTTTCAAATGCTTTCCAGCCATAATTTGCGTCGAAATGAACCAACAGTAACCAGAGACCTTTTGTCGTTGTTTGTAAAGTTCGCTTTAATTAGGCAAAGGAAAAAATTGCAGGGCGGGTTCGAACCCGGGTCGGTAGATTTCCAAGCGAGAACACTACCATTTGGCTGCACGGGCCAAAACAGTGGCGAAGTGGCAGCACCCGCGCTTGCAAATCGGTCGAGCGTGGATTTTACCTACCTAACGAGGGAAGTCCGTAATGGTACTCCCGGAGTTTGAAACGACACCTATACCATTGGATAGAGCATAAAAAGTTGTCCCTAAATGTGATCTGCAAATTTGCTGCGGTCGCATGGGAGCCGAGAAATGTCTGTTTTCGTTTTCATGCTAAATTTTGCATTAACGCAAATGTGCCTTATCAAATGTAGAATAAAGCGACCGCCAAAATGTGAAAACGTACTTTTATTTTGAAAAAAAGTACTTTTATTATAATTTTTTGCTGTTTTCAACTTTAACTTTTTTATGATGACATCTTTTGTTCTCAAAAATTTTGTATTAGCCGGGCAATCTATTCTTCATTTTTGAATTTTAGGGAAATCCGAAAATTGTTGCATTCCCTCCTCATGCTCCCCATTTTTCAACATTTTTGAAAACAAAAGATGTCATGAAAAACTTATTCCCTTTTCCCGAGTGAACCGATTGTGCAGCCTCGTAGGATACTCAGTGAAGCGTACGAAGTTAAAACATACCAGCGACAATTTCAAGTGATCGTTGAGTTAGAAGAAACTCATTTTTTTCCAACTAGCACTAATAAAACCGATTTCCACATTTTTCTTGTTTTGTTTTGTTCATCCACCTGTAATTGTTCAGATTTAAAACGTGATCATTGTTTGAATTCCGGAACGATTTCACAATTGTCACCATTACTTTTTCAAATACTTTCATCTTTGAAAATAGAAGGAAATTGAAATATGAGGTTAATATCCGCTAGTCATGTGAGAGTTGATTGAAAAGAAATTTTTGAGCGTTACAGTAGAATTATTAACTTCTCCTGCTCACATTTAAGGAACTTAGAGCCAAATACGGTTATAAAACTTTAGATTCAATTAGAACTCTAATTAAAAGAATACAATATTAGTTCATCCCTAAATAGATAGTTCTTATTCCTTATCTCTGAGTTGTTTGCAAATGCATAACTAAGGCAAATCGATAGGCTGCCTGGCATTGTAGTGGATTGTAGTTCAATCGGATAGTCGCTTTATCCGCCCTTTGACCCAATTTCGCCTACTTGACTGCAAAAAGCGATCACAACATGGCTTTTTTCCATGATAATGCTATAAAAGGCCGGAAGTCCGTTGATAAATCAGTCCTCTTCTTCGCTCCCTACCGCTGCCTCTGCCTTGACTTTGACTACTCTCTTCAGCTGTCTCTATCTCGGTCTCTACTTCGGATGGATTCTTTCTCTTCTTGGGTACATTAAATTTCACGACCCCACCCCATTAAAGGATTCGACCCCAAGTGATTTTCCAAAAAGACGACCCCATGCTTCAGCAAATCCTTTTCTCCTTATCAAGAAGACGACCCCATCTTTTTAAGATTGCGACCCCAGTGTTAAGTTACGCTAATTGAACGTTAGCTCACGTGTCTGGTGTTAACCCCTGGGTCATTTTCACTCAATCTCGGCTGGGATGCGGTCACCTATCTAATTTTGCGCAGTTGAGTTACTTCCCCCACAATCGTATTTTAGATTTAACTCTGAATTACCATTTTGTCATCAATTGTGGTGTTCGCATGTTCTTGAGTCTTGGTGTGGCTATTTTTGAACTTATTGAAATTAGGGAGCAGAAAAGTGGAAGTATACGAAGTGCCAGTACAAACGGTCGGTTCCTTTTCACACAAATAGTCATACTGCGCTAGCCGTCACCAAACTACGATCAACCTAGCTAAAACGCCTTTTCGTGTGAGCAGATCGAATCGTTATACACTGTTCAATAAGAGGTCGTTTACTTGACATGGGGTCTCAAAATTGAACCATGGGGGTCGCCTCTTTTAACCGCTAGCTAGTGGTACCCATCTAGTGACGGTTCTAGCGACCCCCCCATGGTTCAATTTTGCGACCCCATTATTAAAGCAAACGACCCCCACTTGGGGTCGTCTTCTATAAAAATCTTTTGGGGTCCTTTAATTTAATGCCTGGGGTCCCATACTTTAATAGGTCCGGGGTCCCAAGTAGACGACCCCGCCAAATTAAAACTGGGGTCGTATAGTTTAGTCTGATTCAAAAAGACGACCCCAAAATTTCCTGCCAGGGAGACGACCCCACCCATTCTTATATAGGTATGGGGTCGCCTTCTTGGCACTGGGGTCGTCTAGTTGGGTGGGGTCGTCTTCTTGAATTTTCCCCTCTTCTTTATCAGGTATCAATTGTCTTATGTGTTTTCTTGTTCTCCTACCTAGAGTGAGGCTTCTCTGATGAAACATTTACTTTCTCTATCTACTCTCTTTTTCACCTCAGCCCCGCTTACTCTTATTCAATGGTAATTTCTCTGTCAGCAGCTTGGGGGCGAAACAGAGGAATCACTTGCAGTTTATCTTTCTGTGTCTTTTTAAATTTGTCTAAACAGGTTTTCATCTCCTACTTTTTCTTCTTTTCCTGTCTTATTTCTCTCTCTCTCTCTATCCCTTTTATCGCTATATTTCCATCTCTCTTTTCATAAATCTCTGTCTCTTTTGTTAGATCTCTATCATTCTTTCCAATTTCATTTTCAGATTTTTGTATCCCAGACTTCTCATTCTGTCTCTCTGTTTCAAAATTGAGTGCCAATTTTTGCTCTCATTAATCTCTTTTCACATTAGTGATTACAGATTTCTCTTGTCCTATACAATTTAGGTCAGGTATTTTGGTTTTGCCCTTCTGTGTTTTGTGAGATCGCGTCATTCTCTGATGCGCTTGATATTTATATAAACAATTTTTGACACCCCTTTTGTATAGAGAACACCATTTACGAAATGAGATTTGCTGTTTTGAATCCAAGCACTTAAATATTTTTTATATGTTTTCGTTTTTTTGTTTGTTAAAAAACACTTTTATCTACGCAAGAGGTACCTTAAATTACCTTCCTTTCAATAATAGTTTGAACATTTCAAACCGGAAGTTCAGTAGGAATTTCATAAATAGCAACAATTTCAATACACGAAATTGGCGCTAATTTTCAGATCTTCGAAATGATCGTTTAAGAAATAATTTTTGCTCTCCCTCACTTTTTGTCTCTCTTCATCTAAACCTCTCTCTCTCTCTTTCTCTCTTTTTTTCTCTCTCTCGAGCGTTTCTGAGCGATGGAAAAATTTGATAAAAACTTCAATAATTGCAAATGTTATGTCATATTTTTCATGGAAAGTGATTCATAAGAATTTTAACTTCAAAACTTTCGTCGTTTTTTTTGCTGTGAGACCCAATTTTCACAGTGACTCACTTGCTCTGCGTAGTCTCTTTCCAGAATTTGTTGATTAATTGTTTACCAGACCGTGGTAGGATTCAAAAATCGACGACTTGAAAAATTAATTGCAACGTGGTTGAATTTGAGATACATTCAAACAAGATTGTTTGGAGTTCACCGTATTTTTTTTTTAAATTAAACCGTATTATTATTTTTTTGAATCCTTATTATTTTCAGTTTTTGACCCACGTTTTCATTCACACGGGGTTCTCCCGCCTTTCCGGGCAAGGGAAAATGATAAGTTCTCTGAGACCACATCATATAGTCTGTGTCCGAACAACAAATGGCCTTCCTGAAATTTCGTAAAAAAAAAAAGAAACAGTGCTCAGACGCTATTTTGTCTGGTTTCTCTGCGCTCTCCTAAGAAAATGCACTCCCTTGCGCGTCCGCAATTGGCGCCCTTTCTGATCTACTCGAATCGCGGCGGGACCAGATACCTATAATCCTTTAAGGTGCCAAAGGGGCAGTTGTTATTTGGACACAGACTATAGCAAACTGTGATCGTGTAATTTATAAATTTTAAATTTAATATGTTGATTTGTTTAACGTGTCAGTGTATGACCGATTTGACACAAACAAACACCCTTAAAGGTCCAAACATTAAGTGTGCAAATGACATTATATATAGGCCTCATAAACCAATTTATCCAATGCTGAATAGGGCTGTAGGTGTTTTTTGAACACTGCACCTCAAACAATGTCTTCTTTCAGCTTTATTTTAGCAATACAGGTATTTTTTAAGTACTTGCTGTAAAAGTAAAACTAGCTTCATTGCATCAGAATAACTGTGGTGAAAATATGTTTCATTTCCTTTCTTCGAGCTTCGGTTTATGAAGGATTGCATCCACCTACACACACACACGCACACACACACACACACACACACTCACTCACACACACTCACACACATGCACACACATGCACACACATACACACACACACATGATCTTTTTGCTAATTTATGGGAGAAAAAGATCGGCCTATTTTATGTCTGCGTCTCTCAGCGAGAGACTCGCGTTTTTCTCCCAGTTGAAATTGGCATAGGCATAACGATGCAAGGAGGGATAGACATCGTACTGCCTATCCGAATTCTGAAGTCCTTTGACATTCTGGAATGTATTGTTTCTGGAGTAGATAAATGTTCAGACAGTGTTTCGATAACTAATAATAAGCCCCTGACGATCCCTTATATTAAAGTTTGAAAGGCCCCAAACTACTGGTTGTTAAAATTTTTTTCTCAACTTTTCAGATGAACAACCACACTGACTTCATCTTTCACCTTTCTTTTGATGCGTTTTCCGACGCTGGTTTAGTTTTCACGGTAGATAAATCTCCAAGAAACCTTAAAAATTTAAATTTCAGATCAGCTTCATAGGAATCTTCTGCAATCTAATCTCAGCCATAGTTCTTTGTAGAAACCGAGTTTTCAGGTAAACAATTTCTTTTTTTTCAAACAAAACTACAATCTAGAAACTCATTCGGTCAATTAACTACCCTCCACGCCGTGGCTAATGTAGGAGTTTTATTGATTTTTGCTGCCTGGGCGGTCCCTTTGATGATAATGTAGAAGGAAAATTCAATTTATTTTGTAAAATCCATTTTCAGTGAATTTCCGGAGCGTTTGTTCTGGATCAACCGGAAGCTGGGTCAACTTTCTCTGTTTTTCACGGAAGTCGCTTTCCACGCGTGTCTTTTCATTAGTTTCAACAGGTGAACAATGGCACGCGAGTCTTGAAAATTAGTTTTTAGGTTGTCGGCCATTGCTGCGCCAACTTTTTATAGAAAATACTTCAATGGAAAATTAACAGCGGCTATTGTGTTTTTGGGATGTTTGTTGAGTGCAATTTATTGGTCTATTTATTTTATAGGTGAGTTTGAAACTAACTGTCCCAGGGTAATGCAATTATTCAAAGATTACTATGGAGTACTGTAGTTTTCATGAGTACTGTAGGGCACAGCAAAAGTGGCTGTTCAGCGGGCCGGGCCGAGAATATCTGTGGAACGGGCCGGCCCGGGCCTGCCCCACTTTTTTTTTCGAAAATCTATTTTTAAACGTAACTCTTTTAAAGTTATTATTTTTAAGTTCTATTTGTTGCAAAACATAGTTCTAATTGTGCAAAACATACTGCGTTAAAGAGAATTCGATACCCTATATAAATTTTAAGTAGTTTTCATGGCCGAGTGGCTAAGAGGTCGGATTGGTAATCCGAACTTGCCCCAGTTCGATCCCCCGCCAATAAAACTTTTTTTTGCTATAGTTGTTTTATACATTAAGTATAATAGAAACGCAATTCCTGCACATATTTCGTGAAAAACTTTTTTTTCAACTTTTGGAATATTTGATCTCGGGCCACGGGCCGGACCGGGCCGGGCCGAGCCGTGAATTTTTGGAGAGAGGGTCGGCCCGGCCCGGCTTCGGGGCACAGTACTCATTATGGTTCCTAATTTTGAGTACTGTAATTTTGAATGTTATTGCAGTTGACTATAATTTCTCCAGTTTACTGTAGGCAGCCGAAAATTTTTTTTCGTTTTCTTTGATTGTTACATTGAAAAAAGGCATAAATTTTCGGTTGAGTCGGGCCGGGCCGGGCCAGGTCGGGCCGGGCCGGGCCGTGAAAAATTTTGGAGCGGGCCGGCCCGGGCCGGCCGGTCCGGCCGGTTGCCATGCTTGGTCATACCAGAAGTCCCGCTTTTTTAGACGAATGCGATTTCTTCTTCGACTCCACATCACGCGAGTGGGCTTTTTCCTCCACACCTTGTGGTACCTTCCTCGCTTATTACTTCGACTTTGTCTACAATGTTACACTTTTCTGCTTAGTGGGAGTTCTCGACTTAGCCACTCTTTACATTCTTCGAAGTGCCAACAAGGTACCCCATTCCCTGTTTAGTCTCTAAATTCTATTAATTCAGAGATTAGCCCAATCCACAACTGAAAGCTCAAAAAGAACAAAGCGAGAAATCCGATTTTTCCTCCAAGCTCTGACTAACACCCTCGTTTATGCGTTTATGTTGGTGTGTTTCCACATAATAATTCAGTTCGTCACATCGGATTTCGCCGTTTTCCTCACAACAACCGTCGTCTGGGGCTTTTCCCATGCTTGTGGAGGGTAAGGACGTCACACAAGTTGTTATTATGTCTGAGGGATTTTTGTTCTAAAGTCAGTTCTCAGACATTTAATTAAAACTTTGGAAGGTTTGGGGAAATATCTTGGATAGTCTTGGACAAGCATGGCAAAATCAAGGGCCGGCCCGGGCCTGCCCGGGTCGGCCCGTGAATTTTTGATAAAGTTATTTTTAATGTGTAACTCCTTTCAAGATTAATATTTTCCCATTCTTTTTGTTGGAAAACATAGATCTTAATGTGCAAAAGATAAAGTTTAAAGGAGGATTCGAACTACCCTATATAATTTTTTAATTTAATCCATGGCCGAGTGGATAAGGGGTTGGACTGGCAAACCAAAGTGAACCCAGTTCGATCCCCCGTTGTCAAAACTTTTTTGCCTTGGTAGTTTTGCTTTTTATTTATGCTTGAAACTAAATTCTAGTACACTTCAAAAGGAAAAACTTTTTTTTCTACATTTTGGAAAAATTGTGTCTCGGCCCGGGCCGACCCGGGCAGGCCCGGGCCGAGAAAAAAAAATTTGCTGGCCGGCCCGGGCCGTCCCGGGCCGGCCCGGAGCCATGCTTGGTCTTGGATGCACACAAAAGGGGGGTTCCCCCAGGCAACATTTTGAAAATTTATGTGTTCTTGCAAAACAAAAAAATCGATTTTCGCTAAATGTCGTGGACTTTTTTGAAAGCAAACGTTAATAGTGGAAAATAAAATTGACCCAAATTAGGTCTCTTGTTGTTTTTGTGAATCGGGGATCTTTACTCCAAAATCAGTTCTCAGACTTATAATTGAAACTTGGAAACATTAGAAAATATCCTAGGCTGTAGACAAACAACAGGGAGTTTCCCTCAGAAACAATCGATTTTTTAACGAGGTGAATATTGATTTTTGAGTTACTGTATATAAACTACTGCATATTTTCAAACATAGTGAAAAAAACTCTTGGAATTCTGTTTTTAATCGCTTTTAGCAAAAATAGATCGAATCTAACAAGCAAATGGTTTATCTAGTTCAAGAGAAAAAAAAACTTTTTTTTTTAAAAAAGAAGAAAAATATGCAATGATTTAAATTTTTCAAAAAAAAAAAAAAAAAAAATCCTTAAAAATTGTGCAAACTGGCTATATTCTATAAACATTTGTCATTATTCGGCATCGAAAAGGAAGATCTACGAAAATCGCCTTTGAAACTTAATTTTTTCATTGATTTGAACAGAATGTGGTTAAATTGGTAGATCAGGCAGTTTTTTTTAACATATGTAATTGTATTAAAAAAAAAAAAAGATACAACCCAACTTTGAGAAAAGAATTTTTATCAACAATCATTCGGATTCGAATTCATTTGACAAAATCAATCAAGTCAACACTACAATTTGGCAAAGTTTGCAAAAAATACCATACCTTACTGAAACCGGAGGCAACCAAATCGATAAAAACGTAAAACTTTAAAAATGGCGCGCTCTATGAAGGCTTTTTTAAATCAATCAAATCAACAGTACAATTTGGCAAAGTTTGCAAAAATTACCATACCTTACTGATACCGGAGGCAACCAAAAAAAAAAACGCGCTCTTTGAAGGCTTTTTTTTCCGAATATGAGCCAATTATAATGGGGTAATGGCCCCAATCGCTGCTGCGCTCTTTCAAAAGGCCGCGCCCGCCCGACGCCTTTTGGCCTTGTTGGCCCAGAGGAAGTGTGTTCGCTTCATAATCTGAAGGTCCCTGGTTCGACTCCCAGCCAAAGAAAACTTTTTGCTTTCTGTAAAATTCGTAACATTATATATGCAAAAGTTCAATTTAATTGTAATTCACTCAATTGAACATAGATTGCTCAACTGGACAAAGAATCTCAGAGAGACAGTTTTAATAAGAAAAATAGTTTTTTTTAGGGTGATTCTCGTTCTCTTCAACCGCGAAATCTGGCGACTCTTCCGATCACCTCGCTCTTTTTTCAAACTGATGCTCGACAGTCGTTCTATGTCAATGACAACAAGAAAGGAAGGAAAAAGCACTTTCACAATTAAAGTGGCAACTTCTACCTCTATGTACCCAAAACCGTAATATTTTCGTGTTTATGTTTTTATGAATTGTTCAGTTTTTATTTAGTTTGTCGGGAATTTTACATACTTTGTCAATAATTTCCTCCACTCAATCATTCAAACTGGTATAATGTGTTTTCATTTATTTTATGGCATTGGTTTGAAAACAAAAAAACAAGCACACTTTTCCCAATATCTTTATTTGAGATCGGCTATTCGAATAACTAGATTTTTGTGGTGCAACAAAGGCGTCCCTGCATCAAATATCTTTGTGGTTTCAACATCATAAGTCATGCTGTGACGCGGCTTAACGGAAAACTAGGAAGACGCGGCTGAAGGAGTGAGGGTTGAGCGACGTGGTTGACCGGAAAAGTTGAAGGGGCGCCGCTAACCGTCTGCGTTTGGGGGGAAGCACCTGCCACTGCACCACCAAGCCGCCGCGGCAAAACTCGGCGCACCGCCGCCATTCAGTTATTAAAAATCGATCATAACTCGGCTCCAAAGATCAATAAACAGCTACAAGTTTTTTTCTCACAATATCGCATTAAAAATTATCGCTAGCTCAAAACATGACCTTTTTGGTAATGTGTTTTAATTTTTTGACTATGGGTCTCGAGACTATTTTAAGTAAATTATAGTACAATTTGTTTTTCATGTTTTCATTTCCGCCGCCCCCATCATCACTTCCTTTTCTTTGAATCCCCAGATTGTAGTTTCCCAGTCGAAAACAAGTATCAACATTTGTTTTTTCACACAAAAATGTGAAAAACAATCCAAAGGCCATTTCTTCTATTTCTGTTATTCTGATTTTTAATTTCCTATGAACGCCAGCCGAGACGACGTTTCATCGCTACGCATATATGAAGCCACATCTCTTTTAAGTGTATGTAAATTTTACAAAAAAAAAACATTTTAATTACATAAAACTGGAACAAAAAATTTGACTATTTCTATTATTTTTCGGTTTCTATGGGTGTTATATTTGGCACGCTCGGGTTACTGTAGCGGGCGGCGCGCGGACTACTGTAGCTCGCGTCAGCTTTTACCGAAATTCATTTCAAAATTCAATTAGCATCAATCGATTAAGTTTCGATGAACATTTTTTTATTAACGCAAATCTCGAATCTTCTAGTTTTAGTGATAAAAAACATACAAAAATAATTAAAAAATTGGGATTTTCGGATTTGCAAAGTCGCTTTTATGAAATTTTTTGCCCTTCCATTTTTTTAAGTGGCGTTATTTAATACACTATCTGTATTGAGAACTTATTTTGTTTATACCAATTTTTTTCAGACCGGATTTTTTAAGTAAAAAAAATAGTTGAACTTTCTTTCAAAAACTACTTAAATCTTTTGAAGTAGAAAATTCTTGAAATGGTCTAAAAAGCGAAATTTGTTCGGTTTAAAAGGTTTGAAAAAAGCGAAATTTGTTTCAAAAAGTGAAAATTCCAAAAAGTCCATCTTCTTGATTTTTTTGGGTTAAAAAATTGTTTTTCAACTTAAATACGCTGTAAATAAAGTTTTACATTGTAGATAAGTTTCCATAAACTTTTTTTTATAACGCAAAACGCAAAATCTTTAGCTATAGTTAAAACTTTTATAAATTTATAAAATTTATAAAATTTATAGATTTAAAGAAAGGGATTTTCCGTTTTGCAAAAGTCGCTTTATGAAGAAGTAAACTTTTCCAGGTTTTTAATATGACATTTTTTTCTGTTGACAATAAATTTTTTAGGACCCTCTAGTCCGAAGAAAAAAAATTGTCCAGCTGAAGATTTTTCAAAAAAAAAAAAAAAAAAAAAAAAAAAAAGGTTTAGAATATATCTTTGCAGTCGAACATTCTGGACGTATCTTTTTATCAAAAACTAGCTAACTTTGTTCAAAAACGTACAAAATCCAAAATGTCAAACTTCTAAAAAACCAAAAATGCAATCAAACTTTCTCTTAAAAAACTGGATTCTAAATATTTTGTAGCCAAAAACCTAGAAATTGTTTATTGAAGAATTTGAATAAAAAACCAAAGCCAAATTTCTGTAACAAAATTAAAATGTTATTTTTTTGTATTAGATGACTCCGGTTAAAAAACCTGTGGTTTGTGTTACAAAAAAAAGCGAAACAAAAATTCCCTATCAAATTGTAATTTCACACTGAATTTTTATTAAACTTAACGCGAGAAACAGTTTTCGCCCACTGTCGCGAAAAAAATTGTCTTAAATTTATTTTTGTTCAATTATACTTTCAGATTTGCTTAATTGGAATAATTTCGAATCTCATTTCGGCCATTGTAACATTAAGGAACGAAACTTTCAGGTTTTAAGTTTAAAAAAAATACTCATTGGTTTTTAGAAATCTTTTTGGTCGACTAACTTGCCTTCACAACTTGGCTAATATTGGAGTTCTCTTAATTTTTGGGATATGGGTAGTTCCCTTAACCTTAATGTAAATATTAAAAAAATCAAAATAAAAATTTTTTTAGCGATTATCCTAATCAGTTGTTGTGGCTCAATTACCGAATGGGTCAATTTGCCTTGATTTTTAGTGAAGTTTCATTTCACACTTCGTTTGTTATCAGCATAAATAGGTGAAAAAAGTAATATAATGTGTAATGTTTAATTTTCAGGCTTGTTGCTATTGCTTTCCCTTTGAAGCACAAAAGTATCTTCAGTGCTAAAAACACAAAAGTTGTAATTTAATGTATTTGTGTGTTTTCTGCAATGTATTGGGCTGCATTTTTCATAGGTATAGAGTGAGTGAGTGAGTGAGTGAGTGAGTGAGTGAGTGAGTGAGTGAGTGAGTGAGTGAGTGAGTGAGTGAGTGAGTGAGTGAGTGAGTGAGTGAGTGAGTGAGTGAGTGAGTGAGTGAGTGAGTGAGTGAGTGAGTGAGTGAGTGAGTGAGTGAGTGAGTGAGTGAGTGAGTGAGTGAGTGAGTGAGTGAGTGAGTGAGTGAGTGAGTGAGTGAGTGAGTGAGTGAGTGAGTGAGTGAGTGAGTGAGTGAGTGAGTGAGTGAGTGAGTGAGTGAGTGAGTGAGTGAGTGAGTGAGTGAGTGATAAGAAATGAAAAAAAAGGGGGGGAATAGAGTGAGTGAGTGAGTGAGTGAGTGAGTGAGTGAGTGAGTGAGTGAGTGAGTGAGTGAGTGAGTGAGTGAGTGAGTGAGTAAGTGAGTGAGTGAGTGAGTGAGTGAGTGAGTGAGTGAGTGAGTAAGTGAGTGAGTGAGTGAGTGAGTGAGTGAGTGAGTGAGTGAGTAAGTGAGTGAGTGAGTGAGTGAGTGAGTGAGTGAGCAAGTGAGTGAGTGAGTGAGTGAGTGAGTGAGTGAGTGAGTGAGTGAGTAAGTGAGTGAGTGAGTGAGTGAGTAAGTGAGTGAGAGTGAGATAAAGAGAGAGAGAGACTTTTCAGATGACTGCCACTTCTATTTCACCTCATCTCTCACATGGAATTTCTCCGACAATTGCAGCATACAACTCCTCTTTTTCGATACTTACTACAACCTAACACTTTTCTGCATTATAGCCTAATCGACATAACAACATTTTGCTCTATTCGATCAGTCAGAAAGGTAAACGCGTTCTAATGCGAATCTTCGCTTTTTCAGTCCATGCATTTATCCACCACTCAAAATACTACAAGAACAAAGAGAGAAATTCGATTTTTCTTCCAAACTCTTCTTTGTAACGTGGCTTATTCGCTTATATTTGTCTGGGGTTACATAATTGCACCAATGTTCAAGTCAGAAATTGGCAATTTTCTTTCATTAAACGCAGTGTGGGCCTTTTCCCATACATGTGGAGGGTGGAAATTTAAATAATTTTAATGTTAAGCTTTTCAGATTGATAATGGTTTTGTTGAACAGCGAAATGAGATCGGCTATTCGAATGCCCAGATTTTTGTGGTGCAACAAGGTTGTTCCAGCATCTAATATTCTTGTGGTTTCAACGCCATGAGCCATCCTGTGTCGCGGCTAAACAGAATAATCTGAGCGACGCGGCTGAAGGAGTGAAGGGTGAACGACGCGGCTGACCGAAAAGGTTGGCAAAGCGAGGCGGCTGAACTAATGAGTTAGTTTAGACGCGTTTTTTATAAGACTCGAGATACCTGTGGCATAGGATAATCTTTTGTTTCGGAATAGCCTTTTACTACAAGAAAATCATGTACCTGATCAAAAATTCCAATAAAAACGTTTTTCCTGTCTGTTGGGTTACTGTAGCCCACGCTAGCGATGTCGTATCCGCTTGTCTATATCTCGCGTCAACGTAAACCAAATTAAAAATGACCAATTTAAAAAAGTTAGATAATTACATTTTAAAAACATTTGTAATTGAAGTTAAAGCAAATATATTATGTTTTCGTCATGAAAACAAGGATTGAGTATCAAAAATGTCACTGTCTTCGACATTCCAGGTTTCACCCCAAAAAGTGTCATTAGCGACACAGTTTTTATAATTTTTTGCATGTTTTTCTATATTTTATCTTTTTTCATCAAAAAATTTTAGGGCATACATCATCCTCAAAAACCGCTTTGAAGACCGCGCAAAAGGTATTTTGCCTAATGTTTGTAACTGTTTCTCAATTACGAAAGCTCGTTGCTTATCAGACCTTGATAGTTTTCTTTTGTAAGCATGTTTAATGCATTAAAATTCACTATATGTTCATTAAATTATCAACAAATGATATTAGGCCCAGATAAATAGAGGATATTAACTGGACAACGCACGAGTCCACTACAACGCACGTTGCGATTGTCAGGATAAACATTTTTCGCACCAAATTACCTGAGACTACCTTTTTAGAAGCAGGCCTACAGCTACTACTCATATTTAACAAAAATACCGTTTAACGGACTTATTGGCTTAGGTGAATAGACAGCGGCCGGCCAAATGTGGTGCCGCACCTAAGTGTGCGACCTTCAAAGCGTTTTTTGAGCATGATGTATGCCGTAAAATTTTTTGGTGTAATAAGATAAAATATAGTAAAAAATATGTAGAATCAAATGGCATAGGTGCCAAGTGACATTTTTGCGAAATTTTCTATGTCACAACTACAATAGTATAGCTTGAGTCTTATAAAAATTGCGTCTTAAGACGCAGTCTGTGTAAAATTCGAGCAGACCAGTGAAAAAATCGAAATTTCTGAAAACTTGTGGAGCCTTTCTATGACCCAAATATGAAGTCCTAAACTTTTAGGCCCTATTGATTTTTCCTTCCCGGGATAGTTAAAAGTTAAATAGGGTCGAAATTGAAGTTGTATCAAAAATGAATATTATATATGTTTTCTGACAATAAAGTCAATTATGAAAACAATAATGAACAAATGACTTGCGGTTTCTTAGTAAATGAAAAAGTTAAGGGCAAAAAACGCAAACTTTGGAGTTTTTGCTGATTCTCCGGTAATTTTTCAATTTGTGTGGAAAGCTAACTATCATAGTTCAATTGTGGAGATTGTTTCACACAACTTTGCTTTTAACACTAAAAAATTGGTAGGTACTCTTGTTCTTAAAAAATTGGTTTGAAAAAGTATCACTTTTCCAGCATGTTTGAGGCCAGATTTTGCTTGCAAGTTATAGACATGCTCTATAAACGCATCCTCAATGACTATGAAGTTGGTTGAACGTAGGCAATACCAAAAATCAAAGGGCGGATTCGAACCCGGGTTGCGAGATTTGTAAGCGAGGACGTTACCTGTCTGCCAACGGGGGCGCGCTGTTTAATTAACTTGCCGACAGTGCGAGACCGACACCTTAGCGGAGTGGCAGCGACGTGGCTAAAGAAAAAGCGACATGGCTAAAGAAAAACCTTGGCAAGCGATGCGATTAAACGAGTGACTCGGCTGAGCGGCGCGGCTGAAAAAGTGACTTGGCTGGGCGACGCGGCTGAATCCGCTCTCTCACTCTCACTAAGTGTCCGAACATCTCTTTATCTATACATCTCCGCTCTTCTGATTTCTCCCTCTCTGGTTTGGTAGAGTGGAGTGATCACGGTCCGTGCGACCCCTGCGATCCCCGCCAGTTGGCGTCAACGATCACTTTCGCCATGCCCGCATAAATACCCACAACACGTTGCCCGCCACAAAATTTTCGCAATGTTTGACCGTTCTTATCGCGGCAGTTGATAAACAACCGCTGCTTCACTGCGCTTTGCGGCAAAGTCTTTGCCCAACATACTCAACACATATTGTTTCAGGATGGCCGACGTCTCTCGCCTTCTGAAGAACTTTGAAAACGTACTTTACCCGAAGGAATGCATTAAGACAGGTGGGCAAACTTGGCTTGTCGAACACATAGCGGAAAAAGCGCCAGCTAAGCCTTGATTTTAAAGGCGCCCGCCGCGTACACAAGCGCCGCCCGGTTAGCTCAGTCGGTAGAGCACCAGACTCTTAATCTGGCTGTCGCGGGTTCGAGCCCCGCATCGGGCTTAGTCTTTTGCAAAGTGCAAAATTTCATAAACATATGGTATTTTTACTTTTTTGAAAAGAAAAATTTTTCTTGTTGAAAATTTACAACAATGGTTTTTGGTATTGCCACAGAAAGGGTTATCTTTGCGATAGACCAATTCAGCAAATAAAAACTGCGAAAACAACTACAAAAACAAGTTGTGTTTATTGTTCCACTAGAATCAGGTCCCAAAATTTGTGCGAATTGGCTGAAGACGTTGTTTTCTGTCTCACAAATATTACACAAACGTAAATCTAGTTAGTAACTAGAAAAATTAGGGGGAAACAAACGTTATGGGCTGGAATCAAATGTCGGTCATAGTTTAATTGGCCGTGAATAGGCAGAGTTTGGCAGAGCCCGCCGCCTCACATGGATGGTGAAGTGGTAAAGATGTCGCTTCCAAACCAAAGCACCATGGTTCGAATCCAAAGTTTGGTGATCTATTTCGTCTACGGAGAGGGCCAAAAAGGCTTTAACTCAGCCACTTTACAAGTGTTTGTTGGTGTTTTCGACTTATTGTCTAAATCTCATTCCCCTGATTCTGAAAAGTACCCTTTTTTCCTATTTTGCTTAAAAATGAACCAAATTAGAGTAGGTTTTGCAAAACTGCTATTTGAACGTAGCACCACTCTGCACTTTCCACTTTGCTCACTTTCTTGCGCTCGCGCGCCCTACTTGAAATCAATAGATACTCACTTCATTCTATTCCAAATCCTTTAAATATTGTATGTTTCTGAATCCTAAAAACGAGATCAATCAAATGGAATTACCCTAAAGTGGATTTGAAAATCAGTTTTTCCAAAATCAGTCATTTTCAGGAGATGTTCCTGCCTATTTGAAAGGAACCATGCTCCGCAACGGGCCAGGAATGTTCACAATTGGGGACAGCAAGTCCAACCACCTTTTCGACGGTCTTGCCTACATCCAACGCTACCATTTCAAAGACGGAAAGGTGTGTTGTACTGTTAAATGTAAACTTTATTAATTTTTAGATGTGGTACTCCGCCAGATACCTAGAAAGTGACGATTACAACGCCGACATGAAAGCGCAAAGAATAGTTCATACGCAGTTCGGAACTTACAAGTATTCGGACCCGTGTAAGTCGATTTTCCACAGGTAAAGCATTTAAAAACTGAAAATGAAAGGGATTTTGAGGTATTTCTCCTACTTTTTCGAAAACGAAACCGTCACTGATAACGACAACGTGGCTTTTTCGATAATTGGAGATGGAATCTACGCCCTGACGGAGACTCCGCTTATGAGCAGGGTTGATCCGGACACGCTTGAATGCATTGACAAGGTTGGTTTGGAAAAAAAGGCTTGAACTGGGAGTTATCAATGCGAAACAAAAGTTTCAAAAGGGAGAACTACGAAAATGATATGGCGCGGCAGTGGTGCTTCAAGCAACAAGTAAAAAAGCTATCTTAGACAGAAAAAGCGATAGATCTGTTGTGCGCGTAGCGGACTTCTGCGACTTCAAGGGCTTTAGATCGTATAATGCTTCATCCCGACTTAGATGAACTAAAATTCTGAGAATTGCGGGACATTTATCGATTTTTGTAGGGGGTTACAGTACCCCTGGTTGCTGTATCTCAGCTCAAAAAGTCCAAATTTCAAAAAAAAAGTCGGATTTTTAAGTTTTTCAATTAAGAAAGTCTTTTTTCAATTTCTCGCCATGAACAATGTCCGGATTTCGAACAGTTTGAACCACAAAACTGACAAAACATTTTCGGGTGTTCAAGTTTTGAGGGTTTCACGGGTTTTCGCATATAAAATATTTTTGTGGTGTTTGTAAAATCAGCGACCCATTTCGGCAGATTCAGAATACTGTGTGCTAAAAACCTGATTTGTAAAAGTAAACATTGCTTTACTCCAAATGTTTCAAAAACGTTTACTAGTTTTTCGCGTTTCATTGTACATTTTTGCTACCTTAAAAATATGCATTAGCTTTTTCAAAGCTACAATTTTGCTTCGTAAAAATAATGAAAATTGTTCTACTCACCTTTAAAAATATGCATTAGGTTTTCCAATGTTTGCCATATTTTTGCTACAATTTTAGTGTTTAAAAAATTTGATCAGAAAATTTGATCAAAAATTTTTTTTGTCACAATTTTGTTGTGCGAAGAAATATTTTGGCCTGCCAAAATTGTATTGTCACGCCTACAAAAAACCGTTATCTTAGCTACCACGGTTAATAAACAGTTTTAATACACAAAATCTTCAATTGTGTCCGATTACCTATCGAATAATATATAACTCATCCGTAATTGCCTAGCAAACAATGCCAATGAAAAACCGCTATATATCTGCGTTCTCGCTTATCGTTTCAAAAAAAAGTTATGCTTGTTTAAAGTCGTTTGAAAATGTTTCTTAGGTTGATATGACAAAGTACCTGACTTTGAACACCTACACCGCCCATCATCAAAGCGATCATGAAGGCAACGTCTACAATATCGGAACCCTATTTGCCAAAGATTCTAACTACGTCTTTGCGAAGACTTTGAATCCTCTGAATCACAAAAGTTGGTCATTTTTCGATAGTTTAAATTCTTTTTCACCAGGTGAGAGCTCTTATTCCGTGGAGCACACAAGTCTTATTGGCAAACTGAACACCTCCGACCCCATGGCTCCAGGATACTACCATTCGTTTGGAATGAGTGAGAACTATTTTGTTCTCTTTGAGTCTCCAGTTAGGATTAGTGTCAAGAAGTTGCTCTTAAGGTTTGGTTTCGAGTACTTTAGAAAAATGAATTTGATTTAGGAAACTTCTTCACTACTCTTATCAGGATGCATTGTACTGGGATGAGAAGAAGGGAGTGAATGTGTTGATTTTGGATAAGAGGACTGGAAAGCCGTTGGATATTAAGGTTGGTTCGAGAGAGAGAGAGAGACAGAGAGACAGACACAGAGAGAGAGAGAGAGATAGACGGAGAGGCAGGGAAGCACTTAGATGCCAAGCCTAAGCCTGTGCGGCCTATGCATGCTCAAACTAGCCTGAACCGGAAAAAACCTAAACACGGGTATTATGCTAAACCGACTAAGTCCAAGCATGAGTCTAAGCCTTAGTCCGACCCTGAGTCACGGCCTAAATAAAGGCCTGAATCAAGACCTGAGTTTGAACAATGGACCACACGTAGCCATTCATGGTTTGAACCTGAGCGGGGTCCGGGATTGCGTCAACAACTTAAATCGGGCCTGATCCCGAGCCTAGTCGTTAATTTGAGCCTGAGTGAGAACATGAGTCTAAGGCCTGAGTCATAACCGGAGTCAAGGCCTGATACTGGGCCTGAGTTTGAGCCTGGATCAAAACTGAGTGTGGGCCTGAGTCCCAGCCTGAGTCGAGACTCTAAGTTTGGCTCAAGGTCTGGTCCATCCTTGGGTCTGAAAAAAAAATCTGAACCTGGTTTACTTGAGTCAGGGCTTTAGCATGAGCAAACCTTGGTATGGGGCTAGACCCTGTAGCTAGTTCCTGGTCCGGGCCTAAACCCCAAACCTCGGTTCAGAGCTATTCCCGAGAATGAACCTTAGTCTATGCCAAATTTTGAGCCTGAGCTTTAAAATTGATCTAATCCTAAGCTTGGTGATGGACCATGATGACTGAGCCTGAATCCTGAGTCCCACTCGAATCCGGGCCAAGTTCTTACAGCCAGCCTATACCTGAAGCTGGTCCCAAGCCTGATCTTCCAGCTGACCTGGAGGTTGAGGTTGAAAATTAGCTTGAACCCCAGCATAGGTCTGTATTCATGTTTCAGCCCTAGGCAATACCTGGCTACGACCTGAGCGTTCAGGCTTGATCTGATGAAAACATGTCCCAAAACTAAAAGACTGTTATTTAACCATAAACTTTCATTTAGATTACCAGTGATCCCTTCTTCACATTCCACCACGCAAACACCTTCGAGAAAGACGGCTGCCTTGTGCTAGACTACTGTAAAATGGAGAACCCTGGAGACTTTTCAGATCTTTCTCTGGACAACCTTCGCAATGGTTTCTTCAACAGCACCGTAAACACTATTCAGTTCCTAAAATTTAGTATAATTTAAGCCCCCAGAGCTTACTCCCTACCTCCACAGGATGATCATCCCATTGAGTGTTCCGACCGACGCTAAACCGGGGGACAACCTACTAAAAGGTTTGAAGTTCGCCGAAGGATTCTCTGCGATTCTGAAGGACGATGGAAGTGTTCATGTTGGGGACAAGAGAATTTGCCAGGAATGTGAGTTCATAATTTGTGCTCTATTGACATGGAAACAGATGCAGTTCAGCTCACGATTAGTTGTAATAGTGTCATCTTATGCCAATAGAACTCAGTTGCACTGATGCCTTCATATGTCCATAGAACCGGTACAGCTCAGTTGCAGTAGTGCCCCTTTATACTAATAATGTCAGTACAGCTAGCTTGCAAAAGTTTCCCTTTAATGTCAATAGATCCAGTAGATCCTAGTTTAAATTGTGCTCGCTTTGGTCAAATGAGTCAGTACAGCTCAGTTGATGTAGTGCCTCATTATGCCAGTTCGTCTCAATAGTGCTCCTTTATGTCAATAACACCTCTTATGCCAATAGAGCCAGTAAAACTCTGTTGTAGAGCCAGTAAAGTTCACTTGCATTAGTGCACCCTTATGCCAATTGTGCCCCTTATACAAATAGTGCCCATTATGCCAATAGAACCAGTGCAGCCTAGTTGCGATAATGACGTCACCTCCTTTTCAGCTTTCGAATTCCCCCGCTTCAATTACGAAAACTTCAAGACGAAGGAGTACAAGTACGTCTACGGAACCTCTCTCCTTGCAGATTCTGGAAACCTCGTCGGGGTACGTTGTCTCAAAACTTTCCCTGAGTATCAAATGTTCAGGTTGTGAAGGCAAATGTCCAAGACGGAACCCACATTGCATGGAAACGCAAAGATCTGACCCAGTTGTGTGCAGAACCCATCTTCGTTCCAAACCCTGAAGGTGTTGACGAAGACGATGGCCTCCTACTGGTACCAGTTATGACTACAAAGGATGGAGATCGACCTTACGTCGTTGTGTTAGACGCTAAGGATCTTAAGGAAATGGCTAGATATGTGATCCAAGAGGCGAGAATTCCTCTGAGCTTCCATGCCACGTACGCGCCTAGGGACAATTTGTAAATGTAAATAAAGTATAATCACTATATTGGTGTTTATTTAAGTTGTATTTGACCTTCCCATGACCCAATAAAAACTAAAAATCCAAGTTTTCATGTGTATAAAAAGTCAAAAAGTGCAAAAAGACTATCATTTTGGAGATTTTGGCAAATTTCGTTGTTTTTAAAAATTCTCACTTGTGCCTTCGGGCATTTTTTTCACGATCCGGGGCATTTTTTTGGCCTCATGGAGTGCGCTTCTTGTGGTCGCCGCCGGAGCAACTCTGTAGCGGAGTGACACGGTTCTCGCCTGCAAATCTCCCAGACAGGCTTCGAATTCACAAATTACATTTTTCTTATTTATATATTTGCGGCCAAGTAAATAAAAGAGAAAAATGCACATCTGGACAATTTTGGCAAGTTTCAAACAAAATATGGTTTACAACGTTAAAAAACCCAAAGACAAACTTTTTCAAAGCGATTTTGATAACAATGACCACGTTTAGTTAAAATGCTGCCTAAAGAAAGAAATTAGGTTTCGGTTATTTCCCATAATAGAATTTTTTCAAGAAAAAATTTAAAAAAACTTGATATGTTTTGCAATCGCTGAAAACTTGCTTTTGGCCTTTTTGCCAAATAATACTTTTTGCAAGTTTTACAAAAAAATAGATAAATTTAATAGTCTGGCGAGAAATTGAACTTCAGAAACATTTATGATCAACCGATTCACGATTTCTTAACAAATAAAAGAGTAATGGGAAAACGTAAATAATTGAATTAAAATTTTTTCAATAAGTGTAAAAGGTTAACTTTGATCGATCAAATATTTAGTTACGTACATCTGGCGTAGTTCTCTAGAGATGAGGCAGCTCGGTTTGCAAACTTGTCAAATTAATATTTCTTTGAATATTTCAGTTTACCTTAAAATTTTCTAACCCTGAAAACCCATTATTAATACTTCGGTACTATTAGCGCAGGCGGCTCCATTCGGAAAGTGGGGAAATGGTCCACGTGACCGTGGTGCGTGAACATTACTCTAACCATTTAGGCTACATTAGCCTAAGTGATATTTTGGGCAAAATCCGCCTCAAACGAGTAATAAAAACGGTTTTAGTACTGTATTTTGCTTTACAATTGCAGTTACGATCCCTTCTAAGGCGAAACTACCTTGAATCCTGAATTAATTGGGTAAAATTGGTGATATTCACGTTACACTGTTGCCCAAGCGGGCTTTTTGCATATATCACCACGCTCACGTCCTTTTCACGCAACCAACCATTCATTTTCCGAATGGAGCCGCCTGCGCTAATATTACCAACCAGGAGGGTACGCGCGCCAACGGCGCGCACCCTCCTGGTCTGCGGCCTGCGGCCGCATCGACACGCGGCCTTCGGCCGCTCAATTAGGCGGCCTGCGGCCGCAGATTCATGGCCTACGGCCATTCATTACTCGTCCTTCGGCCGTGAAGCACGTGAAACACGGCCTACGGCCCTCACCCTCCTCTCGGGGGAAATGAACGCGTGAACTTCCGCTGATCCACTACACACACATACACACACGGTAGCGTTTTATTATAAGGGATACTTCTATTTTCTATTTAAACTGATTAAAAGATAGCAAAAGTAAGTGTTCCGACCGATATCGAACCTTGGTCGCGTGGGTGATAGGTTGTCCCAGTAGACGATCCGAAGAGGGTCGGTTCAGGGATTTTTTTCAAGTCGGCCCGGCCCGGCCTGTGAGAACTATGCACCACGGTAATCGTGTTACAAAATCTCTCAAAAATGCGTTTGAAAGTTTTGAGTTTTTCGATTGGATGCTGAGGATATATCATTTTTGTGCGAATAACGGTTCAGCGATGGTGAGCTCAAGGCCCAAATCGACAAAAACAAAAGAAAATTGATTTTTGAACAAGGTTCACTTTTACTGGATTTTCCCTTTTTGGCCGATTTCGGCGTTTATGCACCCGGACCGCGACTTCTGCTTTTCGATTCTTATTAATTTGATATTTGCGGTTTGAATGAAGTACAGAAATCGAAAATTCACTCTGGCGGTTTTTCGCAATTCTAGTTTAAATATGTAATTTTACAAAGCCAGCGGCGAAATCCGTGCTCCGCTGCTAACGCGGGAAAGCAAAATTTTCAAAACGTTTTTTCACGAAATGCGATTACGACATTTTAATACAATTATTGGATGATTTTACGTATTGATTATGTATAATAGAGTATATTTATTATTTTAAAAAGCATAAATATCGCCATAACATCTTACGGCGGAATATCACTTATTTGCGGACTTGTCGTGCCCGCTGTTTAACGCCGTGCGGAAAGCCTGCGGCAGACTGCGATCTGGCCCCGCCCCTCGAAAGTTTCAATTGAAAACGGCAGCCGCAAAAGCCGCACTAAAATTGTCATTTCTCCTTTCAAAGTTAACGAAAAGTCAAAATTCAAAAAAATTTTGCTGCTACGACTGAGGACTACAACCGTGGCTAAAAATAATCTTGAAAGATCAATGGTAAAATTTCGGCTTGCGGTGCCTAGCTCAAGGGTGAGCAGTTTAGACAATAGTTCGAATAACCTTATACTTCGATAAAACCTCTCTAGAAATGTTTATCTGCCTGCCCGGGTCAGCTGGCGAGTGCGCAAGCGCTTTCGGTACCACGGTGGCGTGTGAGATTGGCACCTCTCCCCGGGGAGACGTCCGTCCTCAAAAACCATCGATTCTGGGCAAAACAACCAACGATACCCATCAGAGAGTCGCCCTCCATTATGTCGTCTCCGTGTTTTTCTTCACTCATTATGAATTCCGTTTCCGGGGAGAAGGGGCGGCGCAAGGTCGCGCCTTCCCCGGGGGGCAAGTAGTGTCCGTGGCGGGAGCTCCTATCACTCATGTGCACTGCGTCGCCACTTGTGTCACACAAGACCTGCTTCTCCTTTGAACAACATTTATGAAGTTTGTAACAAAACCTTGTTGCAGTCTCTTGAAGAAGCCGTCTCTGTAAGATTCGAGCGGCGGAACTAAAGTTTTTGAATTTCATGCAAAAATTCCAAAATTTTGCTTTCTGCGATTGAATCATTCTCAAATATGCATTTGCAAAAATATTATTTCGAGGATTTTTCAGTTTTTAGAGTTGATTTTGCTTCAAAGCCGGCGGATAACAACCAAAGACAATCTAACACTGTTCACAAACCTAGTACCAAACAAATAAAATATCAAAGGGCGGATTCGAACCCGCGTCGCGAAATTAGAAAGTGAGACCTTCGTCCAACGTCCGGCAGGGCCCACACTTTTAATATAGTCCCACCAATGGCGGACCGGCAGTGCTGTGAAGTTCTCCTAATGTTCTCCTACCAGGAGCTACGGCCCCCCTTCGGCGGTCCTCACTCCTGGGCTCCTCGCGGCCTTCGGCAGCTCGTTGGGCTTTGCCCCGAATAGGTGCCCACAGCAGAAAACCGGGCCGCTGCGCGGCCTTCCGGTCTGCTTTGCGACTTTCGCCCGCTCAACCGGGGCTCCGCCCGCTTCAGGCGCCTTTGGCGCTGAACGGGCCGCTGCGCGGCCTTCTGGGCTCCTTCGCAGCCTCCGGCCCACCGTCTCACAGTGTGAAATTGATCACGTAACTTAACTATTCTAATTTCACCACTCTCTCCCAATCTCACCGCATGACCCCTCTCGCAACTGGAAATAAGGGCGGGGGCGAACCAACAAATACGGCGCCTTAAACACGCCTTAAACACACCTTAAACAGATACGGCGCCTTAAAGGGGCAGTATAGTCGGCGCCAATGGTACTTCGCCCAATTTTGCTCTTAGCTCTGTGCAAATGACACCAGACGCTAATTTGCGTACAAAAATCCTGTGTTTTGGGATACGTACGCAATACTGCGTCAGGCTTACATTTGCGAATCGGCAAAGGAGTAAATTTGGCGAAGACTAGAAGGAGGGTTTCATTTCATTTTCGGTCGTACACAGTCGGAAATTATGCGAATCAACTATGCTAAATTGTCTCGCACCCTCCTCATTTCCAGGGCTGCCTCATCCAATTTGAATGAATTTTGGCTCTTTAGCATGTCTGGTAAATGCCGCACACGCAGGGCGTACTGCCCGTCTACAAATCTGTAGACGGAGACCCGTTTTTTGAGACTTTCGGGCGGATTTTCACGAAAAAACGGTAAACTTGCGACCCGTAGTCATAGATATTTTCAAGATCAGCGAATGTTTCTCTCTTAATTTAGCCAATGTTGTAAAACCCGCCTTACTGTCCCTTTAATGAGACGGTGTCTTAACTGCCTAGCATCTACCTTGGTAGAACTTAGAATTTTTGGCCAAAATCTGCGTCTGAATCCTTCCTCCGTTGCTGATTCGGATTTTTGGAACAGATATTGTTTACATTTGCAGCGAGGACAATGAGCTATGCACGGGTACGTCGCACGCACTTGCGCGCACGGGTAGGTCGCGTCTGATCGCAGTAGGACCCAATCCCAAAATATTCGAAGGCATGATCATGATATGATGCGTCGCCACTGTTTAACACGATAAATTCGCGCTTCGAATCAATTTCTATGATGTGTTTTCTAAGTAGATTTTGCCGAAGCGTTGGCAGACACTTAATGAAAAGGTTTTTTGATAGTACTGAAGTTGACCGGAAACAAACAGATAAAATATAATGTCGGAGGGTGGGTCAGAACTCGAGTCGCCAGGTTTGCTATAGAAAACGCTACTACTTTGCTATGTTGTCTGCCCGAAGTGAATGCAACAAATTTCCAACGTGCCACCGGCCGAATGATAACGTTCTCGTTTGGAATTTCATTAACCCGGGTGCAAACCCACCGTCTCGACCAAATAATGATGACAAAATTGCATTAATCCAAACATTTATGAATTACGCCTTTTAATCTAGGAATTCCAAAAAACTTAATATGTATCACGTAAGGTATTGGTACGTGCGCATGCAGAAAATTCGGTTACTCGTGCTTGTTTTAGACAAAATGCATTTGTCAAAAATAGAGTTTACGCCGACGGAGTCGATAGAATTTCCGATTCTTTAGTGAATTTCCTTTTGGCGACATTTAGCCGTGACCACTGCAGGAAACATGACGCCATTTTCAAACCAAACCTCCAGAGATAAATTGCCTTGGTGTCCTAGACAGACATCAGCCAGAAATGTTGGATGACCGCATGTTCGCCCAAAGTCAAAACTTGGCACGTTTTCTGTGAAACTTGGATCCTCTCCAATATATTTTGTGGAATCGTGGATTTTTAGTTATGACCATAATTTCCAGATAGTCTTACGTTTTAGATTTCTAAATTTTGTGGAAAAAAATGTTTTCTTTATGTCGGGGAAGAGTGAAAAGTTCATTGTAAAGCCTGCAAATTAAAATTCATGATCTAAAAAAAGCAAACCTATCTCAATTTTAAAAACGAGCAAAATCGGGTTTTCTGAAAAATGTTGTATGACTTTTCTATGAGCCTAAATCAGGTAATTTTTGGGCGCGGGGTGGTGGTCCTATAATACAGTAGTTTCTCGAAACTTTCAAAAATGCTTACCTATATAAATCAAATTGTACAAAATAAATTTTCTGAAAACAATTCTATTTTGCCAAAATCCTAATTTTTACGGAGAAAAAAGTTAAACTCAAAAAACTCAACAAGGTAACTGAAAAGGTCGCAACTCAGCAGTTTTTGCCTGTTATCTCAAACATTTGCAATTTTATAAACGTCAACAACACGTTTTACATTTTACAAACACCTTTTTAATCAAACATTACCATTGAAGGCATAATTTCTTTTGAAAATTGCAACCTCGCAAATGTTCACCCGTAATTTTTGCATTTTCTTGGTTTGACTGTGTGGTACCCTAGGTCTTAGCCCTATCGATCTGCAAAAACTAAGCACCGCCTCATGACCTAAGCCGCCCATTAGGTTGAACTTATGTCGCAAAACCTCTAACCTACCGCTCCCCTGGGGCTTTTCATCGCAGTCGCCCTCTTCGCCTCGCTCTACCCATTTTGTGTCTCAGATTTTTGATGTCTATACTTTCTTTTCTCTTCCAGAAATGGCTTTCTACTTCGCTCTTCTGAATGTTTCTTCCAAAAGAGAAGACAAAACTTCCCGCCATCGCAACCGCCGGAGACATAGCATAGCAAGTGTGGAGTCTCCTTTACTCGACTATCGCCTCCTCCCGAGGTTGGTTTATTCCTCTCTCTCTTTGCGTTGTTGTGATAGTTCGCATTTGTTGTCTGCAACCGCAATTCAACTCAAGGGACCGATTTCATCAGCTCTTCTGCGGGGGAAACAAGAGTCAGTTTATTTTAGGCCGCAAGTGATGGGATTGGAGGAGGCGGCGTCTGAACAGGAGGGAAAGAGGGGACGGAGAGGAGAGGAGGCCAGAGGTATGAGGAAATCGGAGAGCAGCTACTCCACGGGCAGGAGGAGAAGGGAGGAAGAAGAAGAGGTGCATAGGAAAGGGCACGAGAAGAAGAAGAATCAGGTAAGCAATGAGAGACGCGGCTAAGACCTTACGTGGCTTAGACCCTAGTGAGCGACGAGGCTAACAAACAGGAGCGACGCTGCTAATCAATTAGAGCGACGCGGCTGACCAGCTAGAGCGACGCGGCTAAGGCCTAAGTGGGCGACACGGCTGAGACCTATGGAAGCGACGCGGCTAAGACCTTAGTGATCGACGCGGCTAAAACTCTATTGAGAAACGCGGCTAAGACCCTAGTGAGCGACGCGGCTAAGACCTAAGTGAGCGACGCGATTAAGACCTATATGAGCGACGTGGCTAAGACCTAACTTGTAAGAGAGCAGAGCGGTTAAGGCCTAAGTGAGCGACGCGGTTAAGGCCTAAGTGAGCGATGCGGCTAGACCCTAGAGATCCTAGTGAGCCACGCGGCTAAAACCTGAGAGCGACGCGGCTAAGACTCAAGTGAGCGACGCGGCTGAGACCTAAATGAGCGACGCGGCTAATACGCTTATATCCTAGTGAAATCTTCTAAAAAGTTTGAAACCATCTTCAACATCAGATGTTCAACTTTTTAGAGACCTACTCATCAATCGAGATTTGAAGACGGGCGGAGTTCTGCAGGTCCATCGTCTACCATGTCGGATACCCGTAAGAGAAAAGAGGTGAGATGAACCCAATTCTGTTTTTTCGACAACTGAGTGCTTGTGCAAAAGCTCCACTGATTTCACCAAATTCCGATCTACCTACAAATTTCTATCTAAGTATGGTATTGTGGTGTACTTAAAGTAAACGAAAGTTGGCTTAAAATACAATCCGGTAATGGTTTAGCAGGCGGCTACATGGAAAATTGCTTTGTGAATGGCTGCGGCAATACTTAGACTATGTGAAAACTACGTGAAATCACTTTAGACTATTGGCGAACCTAGGAATTACTGCTTAAGAGCTACGTAAACTGACGGACTACGTCAAGGAGACCGCTGTTCCATTTTCCATATCCCCCATCAGAAAATTTTCCATGTAGCCGCCTGCTAAACCATTACCCACAATCCTTTTGCAAAAACAGAAAAAAATCGGAAAACACAAGTTGAACCAAACAGTCAAAAATGGAAAAGGGGTCTCTTCCAGTCTTTGTAGAGTAGGATCTACACATCACAAATTTATATGTTGTGCTATCAGCTCAGTTATTCATTTAGGAGAGCCACAGCCGAGGAAAAGACAAAAAGGCACTAAGAACAGCTACTCCCAGGACGAAGAAAGGAATGGCTTCTCCCAATTGGACAGCCCCTCCAAACTCCCCAGCTATTCTTAAGATCCTCTCTCCAAGTTCCGAAAACGGCTCCGGTAATGAGAGAGATCAGGTATATTTTGAAAACCTTCTTAAAATAGTAGAATTACAGCGTATTCCCCGTGGAAGCATTCGTCCCAATGTCCAAAGAAGAAGACAAAGTCCACCTGAAAGTACCACAAGTGGTAGTAGAAGAAGCAGCAAAGGGTCGCAAAACAGTCTACATCCAAGGGAAACACCGTGTAGGTTATAACAAAAATACAGAACGTTTCAACATTTAGCCTCTTCTTCATGTTCAAGACGAGAGAGTGAAGAACCCGCCCAAGGAGCAGTTAGCAGCCTGTTTCAGGCATCTCAGAAGGTAATGTTTAATGGTATTTGATGGTACTCAAAGATGTTTTTACCCTACTTTATTAGAGAAATTAGGGCTCTAAGGCGTTAGGACAATTGTTTTCCCCCAGATTACTTATAAGAGATCTTCAGGCCTTATGGTGTTACAAGCAATGCTATCATAAGCGGTCGGGGGAAAACACTTGTCCTAACGCCTTAAAGCCCTAACACCTCTAATAAAGTTGGGTAGATATTTGCGATCTTAAGGCCTTAAGGTAACGAACATTGGGAGAACGTTTGTATAAAGGTTCCTATTAGAGATCTTAAGGATTTATGGTATGACATTAGGAAAGCAACAAACTGAATATCTCAAAACGCAGAAAATCTCAAAGGTTGAAGAAAGGTAAGCTGTGTAAAACATAAAACCTAAAACGTTACCGCTTAAGATCTGATTGTTAATCCCCACTTTTTATTAAGAGATAGCGTTTTGAGCTTCACGGTCAATCAATCAACTTTAAACACTACTGCATTACCTTAAGGACCTTAAGAATTTACGCTAACATCCGCACAGTTACTTTTATGGTTAGCAAGTTTCCTACAACATTAAGGCTTTGAAATCTTCAGAAATTGCCTCTGCATGACAATGCATAAAATCTCTTAACGGTTGAAAATCAATTATAGGTTCGGCCTAAGATTTCGGATCTTTTTGTACTAAGCCTAAACTCTTAAGAACCCTTAGACCTAAATGCTGAATCTCCTTGCAATGATGGTAGATTTCTTGCAAACGCTTTATTGAAAAAATGCCTTAACGTATTTCTTTTTTAAAAACTTATCGTTAAGCCCCCTAAGGTCTTAAAGACTTTAAAGCTCAATTATCTTAACACATTAAAACTTTTAAGCCTTACAACCTTAGTTTCCTTAAGATTGCAATCATTTTTCAGTTCGCAGGAATGCACCTTTCAAAACCTGTGGACAAACTTCTAGCCAATAAGAAAGTCACTTTCAATGGATCTCCTCTGGTGATTCAGAACAACTTCTTGGGTACTTCATTTAAAAAAAAGTAACATCACGATAATGTTTTAGGAGAGAAGGCTGTCCTTGTTCGCAGGGCGAGTGGTACCGCCACGGTCCTTCGGAGATGTTCTACCTTGGCCCAACCACTGGCTGGGTGCGGCGTGGACTGGTGGGGAATCTGCGCCACCAATGAGGAGGGAACTGGAGAAAACAATGCGAACAAAGCTATAGAACAGGGAACAAGGTGAGTTTGGCCAAACATCGAAAATTTTCAACAAAACTGGACTAGTAAGACAGAGTCTCTTTTAGAATCGAGCGGTACCGTGACGAAATCTAAGGAAAAAGTTCATAATCTCAAAAATACTTCAAAATTGGTTCAAACTTAGTCAAAAACAATTGGTAATTTTTTTTGAAATAAATGAAATTAGAGGTTTCCTAATTGTTTGTAGATCATCAAATGTAAACATTGAAGAGCGACACTTTGGGGTCCATCTTGGCCCAGTGAATTTTTCGTTCGATTCGATTGGGGAAATTTACACAAAACGGATTTTCTGAAAAGTTATGTACATCTTTGGTACCCCATATGACCATTGGAAACTTTGCCGGGTAGGTGGTTCCAGAATACTGCAGATTTCAAAATTTTAAAAAGTGCACAATTTTAAGCACCATTTTATATAAAATTCAAACTCCAGAAATTTTTGTAATAGTCTAACATCTTAATTCCTTTAAATAAAATAGTTATGTTCAAAATACTTGTATCAAATTAGAAGCTTTAGCCTATTTTTTTTTTTGAAATCTTCAAATTATGGGAAAAAGTAAATTCACATTTTGTAAGTTTTTATATAACTTGTATTTTTAAACATATTTCTAATCGAGCGATACTATTATTGTCAAAATCGCATTCAAAAGAGTGGGACTAAGTGCTCTTTGGCAGTTTTCCGAACAAATTTTGCTTAAAATTAAATTAACAGTAACTTCTGACATTTTGGAATACTTTATAAAATCATGTGCAATTATACAAAGCAAAAAACTGTTGGGCGGATTCGAACCCAGGTCGCTAGATTTGCAATCGAGCGCGCTATCACTTCGCCACGATTTGGGACCGCCACCAGCAGCAAATATACATTTGACGCGCCCGGCAGCCGATTGGTAACGTTCTAGCTTGCAAATCTAGCGACCCGGGTTCGAATCCGCCCTCTGATTTAAGTTTTTGCAAACGCCTTAAAAATTCATTACTACGTATATTTTTAGGCGCTCCGCCCTCCGCCCATCCCTTCTTCGTCGCCGGTCTACTTCCGATCGCGGAAGGGTGGCTTTTGCCTTCCAGAATCAAGGATTCTTAACCGAAGGGGAAGAACGCCAACATCGTCGAAAACCAGGTGAAATTCTATCCAAAATTTCAATAAAATCTCAATTTTCAGTGGTTTCCGGAGGTTTGAAGAGAGCCGGCACCACCAAAGGATGACCAATCTTATTTGCTTAACTATTTTTTAACAAATAAACTTTTTATATGTTTAAATCTTTAAAAACGTTAAATCCTTGTTTTTTAATGACCCCGATAACATCTTCGTTCCGCGCGGACCCCCGAGGGAGAAATAATCTCCCTATTGATCCCCGGCGGCCATTCTCAATGCTACCCTCGCTTTTACTTTTCCCCATTGTTTTTGGAAGTGTGGATGAGTATAAACTGCTACAGTACCTTAAAGAGGTAGGTCACAGTAGATCAAAAACTTATTTGAGCAGAATTATGACCACTTCGAACGACCCATCGACAACAGTTCGAAACCTTTGGATGTTCATGTTCGATTCCTACTCAACCAGATTATGGACGTGGTGGGAGATTTTCAGAAAAAGAGAATGAAATAGATATTTAGGATGAGAAGAACCAGGTCATGTCGATTCTAGCCTACGTGGACTACGTAAGTTCGTTATGGGGGTTGAGATTGGAACTTAGAAGGGAGGAAGCGTTTTACAAGATGCTTTAAACAACAGATAAAATCATTTGTAGCCTTAAATTTGAAAACAATTTTATCGGTAAAATGTTTAAAGGTAGCAAAAACATATAAAGCAAAAGTTTGACTAAGTTGGGACTCGAACTCCTGACCTCCCGGATGAGAGACTATGCGCTTACCGGCTGAGCCACGCGGCCAAGCTGCTTTTATGTGGCTTGTTTTCAAGGACGGCGAGACGGCGGAACTTTTTGCACAAAAATGCTCTGATATCGAAAGTAGATTGCCTTAGGCACTTTTAAACGACGCCTTCATATTGCCTATTAAATGATCTATCGAATGGTGATATGCGTTAATAAACATTTCCACGGGGAACCTTTATATAGCTATGGTTGTTTAAAGCAAGGAATAGAAAGTTAAATGAAAAACCTCGAAGCGGTGTTTTTGATTCAATTTATACCAAAGTATATAACGTTTTTTAGAGGCCAATGTGCTGAAAATTTAAAGGTGAAAAAAAATAAATTTGTCGCTATAATTTGAAACTCATAATTTTAAAAAAGTTGTTCATTTTTAGAGGAAAACGCACTAAAAACAACCAAATATTTTTAGAACCTTAGCCAGGTTTTTAGCAATATATCTGTGTATCGGAAACTACCTTATAAATCCTAAAGGCTATTTTTGTTCTGAACTTCCGATACGATTACAGAGAGCAATGCGTTAGAATGATCGGGCAAAAATGAAAAATTCAATCCGTTTCAAGTTCAAATTTGAAAAAATGCATATTTTCCAAAATATAGATTATTCGAGAGTTTGTAAAAGAACTGGCCTCTTTCAACCAAAAACTCATCGGCAAAATGTTTAGAGTTATCAAAAATACAAGAAACAGAAGTTTTACTAAATAGGGAGCTGAACCTTTCACCTTCAGGGTATAAGCTCGCTTGCCAGCTGCGCCAGCCGACCGCGCTGTGTTTTCAAATCGGGACGAGCTTTTGTTCCTGGAGCGCCGAAACAGTGAAATAGCTCGTACAAAACGCTTTGTTCTATAAATTGTATTGCCTTATGCGTTTTTAAACTGCACCTATCAATTGCCAGTTGGATGATCTATCGAATGATACGGGCCTAACCCGGAATTTAAATAGACCCTTAGTCTGTTACCAATGTTTCATGAAAATTTCTAAGCGAGTTTTCTCCTAAAGGGGAAACGACAAGGCAGAAACGGGTTGAAACGTGAACGCGCAGAGACAAGAAATCGTCATTTCAAAGGTAACTTGGTCCGATTAAACCAGTTTTCCTGTTAATAGCTTAAACTTTTTTCAAAGTTCACAAAAGAACCGACCTGTTATACTGAAGATACTTCCGCTGCTTCAGGAAGGTTATTTCTTTTAGAAATCCTATTGAACATCTCGAAAATTTGCAAACGATCTGAAAATCGATCAGTATAATAGAAAGTTGAGGAACTAACGACTAAAAGCACAGTAGAATTAGGCAGATGACCGCATGCCAGGCGAATTGGAGTGGAAATGCCCTGAATACTGAATCATTTACCCGAAGGAAAGCGGCTAATTAGCGTAAGGGTCGCTTTTCTGAAAAAGCGGGTCGTTTCTGTGATAAGGCGGTAAGCACATAGTGTGGGGTCGCTTTTTTACAACCTTCTGGACGAAAAAAGACCGCGAAACCAAAATTCGACAACCTTTTCAGCACTGGACAGACTACAAAATGACCTGGAACCCAAAACGCTTTGGTGGAATTCGCGACGTTCGTTTTCATGGAGGAACGGACGCCCCTTTTCGGCTTTGGAGACCAGACATCCTTCTTTTTAACAGGTTGGTTAAACTTGAAATGTGTTTTACAACTTTTTCAGTGTATCCGAATCATTTGACTCTACTTACGCATCTCGCTTCATTGTGAACTACGATGGACATATTCAGCAAAATCCTCCAGGAATTTTCCGTTTCATTTGCCAAGTCGACATGACTTACTATCCTTTCGATAGTCAGACTTGCTTTTTGAAACTGGGGAGTTGGACTTACAGTGGAAATTATATTAATTTGGATTTTATGATTAAGGATATGATAGGTGAGTCCCACGCACGCACGCACGCACGCACACACACACATACACGCACACACACACATACACGCACACACACACACACACACACACACACACACACACAAGTACACTCTCAATATTTCACATACGCACACTCTCACACTTTCACGTTTTTCAGGCATCTCCGGCGAAACAGTGAACGCAGAAAAAATCGACATTAAAGGCAGTCCCGGAAGCTACTTTGTCAACGAATCGATTGATTTACAAGTTTTCCTACGAAATGGAGAGTGGGATCTTCTCAGTAAGTCTCTGGACCATAGAAATTCAAAAAATCTCTAGACACCCCCGGGAAAAGGGTCGTCACTGCGTTCGACAAAGAGTCCTACCACGAGTTGTACTACTACATTCATGTGAAAAGAAGAACTCTTGCTTATGGTATCAACTTGATTATTCCTTCTTTGGTGATATCGATGATGACTGTATTGGGATTTACGCTGCCTCCCGAGGCGGGAGAGAAAATGACTTTGGGTGAGATAGAGATACAGAGATAGGAATAAGAAAAAGGCAATTTCAGAAACAACTGTTCTTCTATCTGTTATCTTCTTCCTCCAAATGGTATCGAACATGAGTCCACCTCACTCGAAATCTGTTCCTATTTTAGGTAGGTCTCCGTTTCTGCTTTTCCATTTTTCATAAATTATGTCAAAATTTCGATATTGCCAATAACTACGTGGAATAACTGTATTCGTACCTCGCATAGCTACTTTTTGTTGATTTAGCTGCTTAAGTTGTCTGAGTATGCTACACAGCATACTCAGACAACTTAAGTGTAACATCATAACTTAGATTTGAGCTTCCCGCTGGACTTTAAGGCAAAAAAAACTTTTTTCTGCTAAACGAGGGAAAATTGCTAGCTAAAATAGAAAATTTCAATGTTTATGGCAATTGTCTATGAAATTGAATGAAAATAAGTCAAAGGTGGAAACATGCCCAAAAACTGCATTTTCAAATGAAATATTTCACTGTGTCGAGGTTTTCTGGGTTCTGTGCGGAAGTTCACAAAAATGTCGCTATTTTAGGGTAAGATTTCGTTTATTTACTAAAATTTTACGTTTACTAAAAGTATTAAAAAAAACACCACTCATAGTTGTTCATCCTTTTTCACAAAATTACCGTACCCTTCTATAACCCAGGCCAAAAATCAAAATTACCCTAAACCTTTCGAAATATTAAGCATCGGAAGCTTATTGGCCAAATCTGAGAAGTTTTTGAGACTATAAACTATTTTCTCTATACGGTGGCTCGACTGTTCCAGAGACGCTGACAATAGCTTAAATCCATGCCCACAAAAGGGGGCGTGGCCTATTTTTGACCGAAAAAGAATCGTCGAATGTTAAAAATGCAACGAAGCAAAATCTGCTGACTCGATTTCGAAATTTTACAGGTTGACCATTTCATTCTATTTTTTCAGCTGCTTTTTTCTCCTGCTGCCTGATGGTCGTCTCTTGTTCTTGTGTTTTCACAGTTTTAGTCCTCAGCCTCTACAACCGAAAACCAGAATCTCACGAAATGGGACCACTGGTAAGTTATAATCCATTAAATCTAATTAACTTTACATTCCAGATGAGAAAAGTCTTCATCGAGTGGCTACCTTATATCCTTCTGATGCGCAGACCTGATCACCCCAGGGCTCCAAAACCAAAGGTAAGAAAATTTCTAGAAGTTTCAAAAAAGTTTTTAGGTCATAAACAAAACAATTGCTCCAGTTCACCGTGTTTCCACTATTGTTCCGCTGCTGCGACTACCTCGACCATCAACTACAGTACCCGCTGTAGCTGTCAAAATTAGGTCTTCTGTGCATCTGAAGTACTTTGAACAATTTGTGGATCAATTGAAAGATGTGGGAGCTGATTTGGAAAAGATGAAGGAAAAAGTGGAGGAGAACTATAAACATGAAATTGAGGTGGGTATTTTTACAAGTATATTTATACTTAGGCAAAGTCTTCTTGTCAAAGTTACATTTGTAAAATTAAAACCAAAAGGTGTGAAAAAATAGTCTAAAAAGGCAAATCAAGGAAAAATTAACCAGTTAGAGTCATTTGAAGGTAAGCTCGCCCTAAAGCTAAAAATCTGTCTTAGCGCGAAGAGCACTTTGAAACGGGCAACTTCTTAGTATGCATACGCCTTGGTATAATAAAATTTTAAAAAAAACCTTCATTTCGGAAACTACAGTCCTTTTTTAAACCACTTCAAGCAAATATCAAAGGGAAAGCTGTGCCTTTGAAATCTAGCATTGCGCAACCTTATGGCACTTAAGGCATTAAGGTAACCGTTAAAACTCTTTAGGCCTTAATAATATCGCTTTAAAGCACAAGCCACCCAGTTTATCACGGTCGAGCGCGTACCTAACCTTAATTCACTTAAGGTCACTTAAGGTGAAAATTACGTTAATATAACCGTGTAACCTAAAGGTACTTTTATTTTTTCTTACTCTAGATTTAAGCCACTTAAAGTTGCAACTAACTTTAAAGCGCATAAGGTCTTAATGACATTTGCTTTGTAGTACGGGAGACCCATTTTACAGCCGAGAGCGTGACTTAGGCAAGCACTTCTTGCGTAACCTTAACGTAAGATATTCAGGCGCTCAAGGCCCTAACAATTCGGTGTAAAATCACCTAAAACCTCATTCTCTCAAGGTACTAACATTGCGTTAAGGCCTTAAGCGCCTTAAGGTACCATAACTACCTTTAATGTCGTATGGCATTAAAGGTTAGGGTACATTAAAGCGCTTAAGGCCTAAACAGCACCGCATTAAAGCACCTAAAGCCCTATTTTCAGGTATCTGAATGGCGTTTCGCAGCCATGGCTGTAGACCGCCTGTGTCTCTACCTTTTCACTCTTTTCATCACAGTCTCCACTTGTGGAATCATCCTTCCCCACATCATCGAGTAGGTCAAACACCATTTCCCAGTAATCTTCCGTTTCAGAGCGGCCAAGTGACTTCGACCAAAAACTATGGGAATAAACCGTTTGTCACATGTGTTTTAGAGGATCAATGGAAATGCTCGGGTGCCTATTTAATCCCGGCGGATAATCCGACAAACGACTTTTACCTCCACCCCGTCATGATATTATTTGTATATCTTCTTGTACCCCTGGTTTCCGGGTTTTTGGAACTGAATTTTACGAAAAGTGCTGCATTTTCTGAAAATGTTGTGGAATATCACACCACAGATGGAACAGTTCTCGAGGGATTCTTGGTTGTGCCGAGGTGAATTTTATTTCTCAGACTCATTAATTAATAAGTTGTACATTGTATTTTCAATGTTTAAAAAACAGTTTTAACGCCCTTATACACACAATACGTAATTTCCGTTTTAAAACGGGCCCAGATTACGATTTTTAAAGGTCATGTCCTCCTGACCGTTGTTGACAAGACTTCCCCAGAGATGTTAGAACAGCGCACAGAAATTATGGATCACCGTTGGCGGTCCTTACTCCGGATTCGAGACCTTCGGCCGCTTAGTTAGGCGGCCTGTGGCCGCTGTGAATTGCTGCCTTCGACCACTCAGTTAGACGGTCAGCTACTGTCGATTAGTTTGGCACAATGCGGCCGCACAGATTCGCGGCCTGCGGCCGTAAGGATTCGCAAGCCCCAGATTAAGGCTCTAAAGAATTATACAATGTACATTGCCTTCTGGGTTCGATGGCCATCGGCCGAGGCACCTTTGGCCGCCTCGAGCCGCTTGGCGGCCTTAAGTCGAACTTACATGTGCGCACGCGTCGGGTACCCATTTACATATAAATGCTTTAAAAAGGCGAGGGTCACAAACGGCCCCAATTACAAGAGGCGAGATAGTACGCATTACTGAGAGAGCGCTGATTAACGCGTCAGAATAAGCGTCTTCCCATTGGATAGGTGCTGTGAAAGCTATTATGCATGCGTAAGTACACTTCTGTTCATTTTTGAACTTGGTTGCCAAATTTCGTAGAACAGAAATTGATTTCCACTTGATTGCAGTGATCTGGTTCTACTAGCACTCTTCGTTTCACCATTATTGGCGTGTTTTGACTATTTTGGTGCCCCAATACGCAATACGGCTTTAGACGGAAAATGTTTTCCGCAAACATTGTTATGACCAGAATGACAGTTGCATAAAAAACATAAAAAGACTCTGTCTTGCGCTTTGTCAAAGCTGTATTTGCAAATAATAAGAAAAGACCTTTTGGGCAACCTCAGACCGCTTCTTAAAAGTTTCAATCCTCGCATAACGACTTTTCAAGCCATAACATAGCTAAAGTAGGATATCGTAAGAAATGAATCCAGGCCAGCCGTCCAGCCCCAATTTGGCCAAATGGAATCGAACCTTCAAAGCTTACACCACTTGACCACAACGGTTCTGGCGAAATGACGACAGCATGTTCTAGTTACCTTACACTCTGTGGCTACCGGTGTCGTTTGAGCAAAAATGCATGTACGTAGTAGCACTTTTGCGTACTCAGTCATTAGATACGAGCAGGTTCTTGAAACCGGTGCGGCCGCAGTCCGTTTAATTGAGCGGCTGAAGGCTATCTATTTGTGAAGCCATAGGCCTCCCAGTTGTGTGGCCGCAGGCCGCTAGCCCATAGAGTGCATACCGTATAACCTCCTGGTAAATATCATATAGACGCCAAAAACGCATGATTTTCAGAACACAATTTTAACGGTTTTCAAAACAAAACTCATTTTAGAAGTGCCAGCCCTCGTCGCAAACGTCCTGCCGTTATCCTATTTCACGCTTTCGCAGGACGAGGAGACTTTGACGACGATAAAGCAGTTCAAATCGCAAAAGTAAGACTTTGAGGTTACCAAAAATTGCTTTATAGATGGGATATGTTGCCTTTGCTGCGGATACCTACGGAAAAGACTTCATGTTCACCTCGTTGAACCAGAGTTTCGCAATGATGGAAGAGATGATGGAGAACAGAACCACAACTCTTAAGGATCGAATAATGGCCGCTTGGAGATTTGTCAACAATTTGTCTTTCGTCGATAAAAATAGGGTGAAACAACTTTTTAGGAACTATAAAATAGAATTTTTCAGATCGCATCGATTGGTTTCTGTTACGGCGGGTTGTGCAGTTTGGATTTGGCGCGATTCGATGTTGGAGCCAAGGCGGTGGTTGCATTTCATCCAGATGTCACTAATTACCCCGGAGCTATAGCGTGAGTTTAACAGTCGTCGAGTATAGGTTATATAAATGGCGCCAACTGTAGGTCGCGAGGCTGAATGCGAAATTTGGAGGGCGCAGATTTTTGAGCTAAAAGCGGCTGAATACTGCTTTGTTTATTCGAAATTTGTAGAACGCTGAGTAACTTCTGGCCAAAACTACTTCGGCCGATTTGGCCACAAACACGGACTGATTATCATACATTGCACACTCTTTACTCTATGAGCAACAGCAAAATTTTGGTAAATTGTAACGAAGTTGTTTTGGCAACAACTATATAAGTGTGTTTGTGTGTATGTATGGGTATGTGTGCGTGTGTGTATGTGTGTGTGTGCGTATGGGTACGTGTAAGTGAGTATGTGCATGTGTGCTTTTGTGTGTATGGGTTAGAGTGATCGTCTGCGTGTGTGCGTGAGTGTGAGTGTGAGTGTGTGTTGGTGTATATGTGTGTGTGTGAGCGTGAGCGTAAGCGTGTACGTGTGTGTGTGTGTGTGAGCGTGTGAGAGAGCATATGTGTAGTGTGCAAATGCTTGAGCGTGAGCATGTGTGTATGTATCCGCGTGAGCGCGTGTGTAAATGAATATGCCACCATACGTTTATAGAACTATCCGAACGGCTATCCAGGTCCACCACGGAGATGCAGACTTGTTTACTACAAACGACCAGGTATACATGTTTATTCTTTTGATGGAAGGACGCGAGCAGAATTCCCAAAAATGGTTTTTTTTTTCGAATTTGCAATTATACTCCTAGCCAATTCTACTTCGGCCAAAAAGCGGCCACGCCCCTTTTGTAGCGCACTATTTTGATGTAGTAATGGGTAATTCGAATATCAACATCAGAATAATCTCACTCATTTCCAAAAACTGCCGAAGCGGGCACCATATGTTCGTTTATTTTATGAACATGTGAAGGCAACAGCCGAAGCTGTATTTTTCATTTAGGCGGATGATTTCGTTGAGGAACTGAGACAACGCAAGACTGATTGGCAGTTTCTTCGCTACGGTAGCGCTGAACATGCTTTCACTTTACCTGGTTAGCTTTGAATTTTAAGTTTCCATACATCAATGCGCGGTGTGTATGGTATTTGTATGTGTGTGTGTCTCCTAAAACTATATTGTTAGGTTCAATTTAAAAACTGTTAGAGGTATTTTTAGGTGTTGACGATTTCGGGCTCAAAGGCGCATCTTACAATCCAAAGGCGGCGAGGAGAGCTTGGGCCGCAATGGAGGACTTTCTGAATGAGAAACTCGCCTAGGAGACGTTTTCACAGTTGTTTTAGAATGATGTGCAAAAACATAACTACAAATAAATTGCGAGTCTGGAGAAAATTTGAAGTATCATTTTCCATCTCTCAGTCTATTCACTACTCTCTAACTTCTATCACTTTCCTTTCTCTCTCTCTCTCTAGTTCTCTCTCTCTCTCTCTCTCTCTCTCTCTCTAGCTCTCACTCTCTCTCATGTCACACACAAACACGCACACACGTTTCCTCTTAACTATATATTTTAAAAACAGGATACAGTACCCCTTTTACCCCTTGTTCAGATGTCACCTTGGCTACATATCCACCCTCGGTCACCTGTTCCCCTCTCCATCAGAGGAGCCGCCGTTTCCTACAAGTGTCCTTAATCGTTAATGCGTGTCAAAAGGCGAACAAGCGGATTGCTCAACGCGTCGTCTTCCGCCAGCTTACAGTAATCCGTCGGCTCTCGACCGGCCACCCGTATTGTCCGCCCAGCCGCAGCTGCGCTTTGACCCGCCGCCTCCCACTTCACACCTCGACCTGTGCTCACGGCTCACTCACTCCTTCTCAATTAGCGCCCTATTAGTGACCCTACCTTAAAATAACTCTTGACTTTAAGGTCGCTTAAGTGACTTTGTTTCTTAAATACCTCAAAGCCTCACCCCATCTAATTCAAACGTCACCCAAAAGAGAATTCCCTCGGAATTGGTCGCACTTAACCCTATTCTAATTGTAATTAGCATTCTGAAGTTTGGGGATAAGAAAGTATCTGGCTCGTAGGTGACTGTAGTTCCCCAATAACACGGACGCAATTCATATTTCTTAACCCGCCATTTGCCGACAGACAAAACTGTCCAATAAAAATTTAAAAAACGTCCAGTATGTGGCCTCTGGGCCTAAAAAAACCTTAAAGTTTATGAAACTATGTATTAAAACACATTCTGCAGAACTTTATTGAAAATTAGCAAATTAAATGCCCCTTAGGGAATTCCAACCCTCGGCGTATTTCCTGGCGCTAAGAAGTTGCCATTGCGCCATAGTAGCTGACAATGTGTAATTTTGTGCATTATTTTCATGATTAACTTTTTTTTTTTGAAATATTGAAAAATTTGGCTTTTTTGGGTCCGAACCTGTAACCGTTTTCTTATAGCGCGACATTACGCACTGCACCATGGGCACAAACATTAAAATATCAAACAAATGACAGAAAAAAGTTGTAAAGTTTATTTCGAAGAACAAAACCAAATTTGAAAATAAAGCTATCCAGGGGATCCGAATTGTTTATCATTTTCTCTTTGGGACTATAACCACTGCGCTACCGAGTACAATAGTTTTCAGTAGACGGGCCGGGCCGACAGCCGGAAAATCTTCGGAACTGTCGGTTTTTGGCCCGGTCCGCCTCACTTCAATTTTCCTATTTATGAATTTAGTTTGATAAGTTTTAAACCAGATTTATTTCGGCCCGGCCCCTTTCGTGAGAGCTACGCAGACTCAAAAACAGCGACTGTTAACAGTTTGAAACCACCTCGAAACCAACTTTTTCCTATAGATGTCAAATGTTTTCGGGCCAGTCCGCTCTCCCGGGCCGGCCCGATAAACACCAGCTAAACCCCTAATCTTGATTTTCTGCACTTTCGCACCTCTAGATGACTTGACCGGGCGTGAACTGTAACAACGCGCTGTTCGCAAACACTTACCGTACCCCCTGCTGGGCTGCGGGTGGACTTTTTCTTTGTATCTTTTTGCGCAGCAATAAAAACAGGGAAATTTCAGAATGCAGAAAATTAAATGTTCTTCACCTCCGTCAAGCCAGATCAAGGGAGCCGGCACAAAACCTAAGGTAAGGTGGTTTAAGGCCTTAAGAAAAGTTGGAGTTAAGGTAGCCACACCTCAGGTTGTGGCCAAAATCGAGCAGTACAAAAGAGACAATCCGACTATTTTTGCATGGGAGATTAGGGAACGATTGATTAGTGAAGGTGAGTCGAATTTAGTGAGAGATTGGAAGAGAGAGAGAGAGAGAGAGAGAGAGAGAGAGAGAGAGAGACAAAAAACATTGATAAAGAGATATTCTGCCTTTGAAGTATACCTTAACCACTTGCCTACCGTATTCTTTTGACCATGTCATTCTTCCCTCGTCTCTCTTTTTTACTCACTACAGTAGCCCATATTCCAGTATGCATTACAGTATGTCTTCCCACGAGCCCCACCCTTTAACTGTAGCTGTCAAAAGGAGTACTGTAACACATCCGAAATCCTACAGTACCCTATAGGCAACTGTTTCACAGTTCTTACAGTACTGCGGATATATTGTAAACTGTAGACGAACAAGTTATTTTTTCTTTCCTTGTAATACACCTACAGTAGAACACAGAATTCATTTGAGTTTTACTCGAATTTGAAGAGTACTGTACTACAATATACCAAATTCAACCATGAATAGTCAAATGTGTTCGAAAGATCGAGCTTTTCAAATGTTAACAGTCGCTTTCTTTTGAGGGCTCGGTAGCGCAAAGATATACCGTACCAAAACGTGTCCAACTGTGTTCTTAAAGTTTTTGGGTTTAGTGTATCGATTACCGTAACCGCAATTCATAAATTCTCAAACTTATACAGTAATCCTACAAGACATACAGTACAAAACGCTTAAAGTCTACCAAGCGATTGTACCCTTGCATTGGTTTACTGTAAGTCCATAAAGCTGTAGTTTGTGATCGCATGTGCGAAATTACGGTGCTAATCGCGCGCTTCGCGTCGTGTTTACTCAGTTGTCATACGGTAGTGCGAGGTATCAGTTGGCAGGCGCGATGTGTCTGGCTTTGTGCTCGATCCGATACTCGGCCCAGTAGCGGGCCAAACAAACGGAAGACGGCCGCGTCAAAGGGAAAGCGATCCGCTCTAACACATATGCTCCACGGCCACTCGACTGCGACAAGTATTTGACAACGCGAATCACACCGGGGGATCCGCTTACAAGAGAGAAAGGGAGAGAAAGAGACCGCCGCACTCCTCAGTGGCCATGATGGTTGGGGAGATTTTTTTGAGAGTGAGTTTGTAAGTGAGCAAGTGATTGAGTGAATGAGAGAGATATTGAGACATTCCTCACTTTTAGCTGTGTGCACAACTCCACCTTCTGTCTCTTCGATCAACCGAATTCTGAGAACAAGAGCGGCCGAGAGGGCAGCTGAGGAACTCAGCATGATCATCAGTGCTCAACAAGCGGCTGCCAGGTACATTTTGCCTCTTCTTACCAAAAAACCGTCATAAATCAAAAAAATGAACCATTTTTAGGCACCAACACCAACGCCTCCCCCAAGCCTTGCTACCAGCGTTGGGCATGCCAACATCCTTTCCTTTCCCGTTTCAGCCAGCCATCTGGCAGGCTGGCCTTCTTCTGAACCACCATGGAGGTCACGTGCCTCCGCTGCAGCTGAATCCATCCTTCCTTGCTGCTTTAAGTGCCTTAGCTCCAGCTTCTCCTGCTGAGACGGTTCCAATGAGTGATGAGGATTCTGGAGGAAGAAGGCTTTCGAGGAGTTCTTTTACCCAAGGTAAAATTTGAAATCGGGATGGCTTTAGCTTTATCACTCAAAATCTGCGTCGCTTTTGAACTGCGGCCACTTTGATAGCTTTTTAATACCGTATGCATTTTCAGTTACTGAGGCGCATCTCAGCCGCGTCCCAGCCGAGTCACTCAATTTCTTGGCTGATCAGCGTCACGGTGGCTCAGCCCCTGGTGCCTCAGCCGTGTCTCAATCGCTTATTACTTGTTTCTTAGCCGCATCCCAGCCGTGTCGCCCACAACAAGGTTTCTTGTCGGCATAACTTGCGCTTTGTGAAGTTGCTTAGCCCCTTCAAGTTGTATTTAGCCGAGTCCCAGCCGTGTCGCTCAATGTATTGGTAGTTAACCCATGTCACAGCAGCGTCGCTTGCAAAATGCGTTTCTCAGCCGCGTCACAACTGCGGCATTCAAGAACTCACTTGCTCAGCTGTACCCAAGCCGCGTAGCTCAGATCTGTAGTTGTTTTTTCGCCGCGTCGCTCAGCCGCGTCGTCACAGCCGCGTCGCCCAAACGTAGGTTACCTGGCGGCATCACATTGTGAAGCTACCGGTTGTTTAGACACGTTACTCAAGTGGTGCTTAGCCGTGTCACAGCGAGTCGCTCAATTCATCAACTGTTCAACCGCGTCACAGCCGCGTCGCTCAAAAACTATGTTTCTTGACTACGTCACAGATGCGTCGTTAAATTCCCGTGTTCCTTAGCAATTTCACTTCATTGGTTTGTTCCTTAGCCTCAGCCGCGTCGCTCAATTTTCAAGTTTTTAAGTCGCGTCGCAGTCGCGTGGCTCAAAAGTAGACTACTTGGCGGCATCACATCCACTTTGTGAAGTCATCGGTACCATATGCCTTTACACAAATTGTTGTTAGCCGCGTCACAGCCGAGTCGCTCAGTTTCTTAGCTGTTCAGCCGCGTCACTCGGGTTGTACTCCGCCGCGTCGCTCACTTTTCGGGATTCTGAGCCACCTCATAGTCCCGTCACCCATTTTCTTGGCTATTCAGCCGCGTCACAGTCGCGTCGCTCAACTTTCTGGTAGCCGCGTAACACTCTCTGTACATTCTCCTCATACAAAGCTTTCCATTTCCAGAACAACTCGAAATCTTGGAGAACTCCTTCGCCGGCGCCCCTTACCCCAACAGCTCTGAACGCATGGATCTGGTGAAGCGGACTCAGCTGCCCGAGGCCAGAATTCAGGTACCAGTCTTCAGAAGCTTCAGAAGCCAATTTATTGTTCAGGTGTGGTTTTCTAACCGAAGGGCGAAGTGGCGCCGATCGCAGCAGGAGGGAGTTGGCTCGAGTTTGGAGGAGTCGCTGAAACGAGAGAGGTAGCTTTCTATATTCACACTTTGTATATTTTGAAGTCATTTCAACATCTGATGTTTATTCTATGCTTTCAGAAGCGAAGAGATCGAGGAGTCGCCCGCGGGGTCGCCCACCGCTCCACCGGCCAGAAAGATATTCAAGCCTTACGAATAAAGAGAGTGGGAGGCGAGTGTAAAAGTAAAATTCATCAAGGCACCGGGCGCATTCAAGAAGCTACATTCAACAGTTACAAACGCGGCTGTTTGTTCAGCCGCAATTTGGTAAAGAAGCAATTGAGCGGGGAGAAGAAACAGTGCTGGTCGTAGTGGTCCCGCGCCAAAGGAGCTGCCTCCTCTTCTTCCGTCTGACAGACGATTTCGACTCCTAAAAAAGAGAGATTTAAGTTTGGATGTGTTTCTTTCTTTCTCTCTCTTTCTCTCTCTCTCTCTCTCTCTCTCTCTCTCTCCCTCTCTCTCTCTCTCTCTCTCTCTCTCTCTCTCTCTCTCTCTCTCTCGCTCGCTCGCTCTCTCCTTATTTTCTATCCTACTACATCCGTTTGTATCTCAATGGCATTCCCTGACACATCCTCTAAGTCTCTCTGTCTCTCTGTCTTTCTGTCTCTCCCTGTTTTTCTGAGTCTCTCTGTCTTTATGTGTCTCTCTGTGTCTCGCTGTGTCCCTCTGTGTCTCTCTATATCTCTCTGTGTCTCTCTGTATCTCTCTGTCTGTGTCTCGCTGTGTCTCTCTATGTCTGTGTCTCTGTCTCTGTCTCTTTCTCTCTTTCTCTCTGTCTCTCTCTGTCTCTCTGTCTTCTGTCTCTCTTTGTCTCTTTGGTTTCTGTCTCTTCTTCTCTTTGTCTCATCGCCCTTTCGATCTCTCTTTGTCTCTCTCTGTCTCTCTCCCTCTCTCTCTCTCTCTCTCTCTCTCTCTCTCTCTCTCTCTCTCTCTTCAGAGCCCTTAACTAAAGCCCTGTCAAGTTTAATTAAATTTTTCACGTCTTTGCAAGCACCGTCAAATCTTTGAATAGAGTGGCAGCTAATTTCAAGTGCTTCTTTTAATCCCGCGTCTAAAAATACGAAAACGCCTACATTTCAAAAAAGCACTATCTCAAAATGCAATTTTAGAATTTCTAAAACTGTACACAACGGCTTAGGATTAAGTTGTTGTTCCAGATAAGGTCAAGATTAGGCACAATCTAAAAATCCGTCGAACTTTTTTTTTTAATCTGCAGGCTTATTCGGCTTTTATTTTTGCAGCTTAATGTGATTTAGATAATTAAATTGATAAAAGCCGTCTGTAGCCTGGATTTTTGGATTTTGATGTTGATCACTAGAAGAATTTTAATAATTTGATAGTATTGGTCAAGATGTCAATTATGCGAATGGTAGCCTTCTAGAGATTAGTGAGCAATGTTCTAATCGTAAGAGAAAACTTTTTAATGAAAGTTTGCTATGGTCACATTGTTTCTGATATCGCAGGAGCAAATTATGATAAATCGTGTGAACCCGGAGTTTCTAAATTGAGGCTGACAATACAACCCCCTCCCCGCCAAGATGATGTCAACATCTCTGTCAATAGAGCACTATTTCGAAATTGAAGCTATCTTACAACCCCAATCTGCACATATTAAGGTTTTGTTTGCCAAACTAGTTTAAAAAAGCTTTTTAAAGCTCAAGTTCAATTTTCTAAGCCAGCCCGCTGTTTCAACTCACGCTAATTTCAAGCGAGTATTGACGGAGGTCAAGCGCGCTTCGGTTAGTCTTAAGTACATTAAGGTAACTCTTGTAATCTACTTAGGTAAGCGTACCTTAATCGCCATAATTTACCTGAAACTTCAGATGGCCTTAGGTGTTTTATGGTAACTTTTTAAAAGGTAGGCGCGTTTAGTAACGTACTTTAAGCTTTGTAAAGACACTTCAGCTTGAGTTGTCTTAGGTGATTTACATTAAGATATGATAAACCTAAGCTACACAATCTAACAATAGGTACCTTAGGCGTTAAATTCACCCTAATTTCCATTAAGGTCACTTTATGGACGTTAGGAAAATGATAACATTCTTTATCCCTTTCACACTCTTAAAATATAGTAAACTTTAGTTGTTCTAAGTAACTTGGTTAACGTTAAGCGAACGTTGGTAGCCAAACCTAAATACCTTAGGTGAATCCAAATTTGGGTCAATCTTAAAGGGGAAGGGCCTCGTAAAATTGATTTTTCAAATCTTTGTAATAACAACTTCATTGAATAGATACCGTTTCCACCATTCCAACAAAACATACCCCTTTTAAATGTTTTGGACTGCAACTGGTGCAGGTGTACACGGCCGAACAATGCAAAGGATGTGTAGGTGTACACGGCAGAGGCGAGAGAGCGCGGGGAAAAGGGAGGCGCAGAATTGCGCGCTATTCAAACCATATTTTCTAATTTGGTTTATTTTGCTCCAAAAAGAGAAAATGGGGCACATTTCTGAATTAGAAGAATGAAATCTACTCATTTATCACAAGTCCTGAAAATATTTTTTTACGCGGTCCTTCCCCTTTAAGCATTGTTCGACACATTTGTAACGATAAAGTAGTTATGCTAATGTACCTTAAAACTTTAAGTAAACTTAAACTAGGACCAATCATAGGGAACTGATTTATATTTATTATGATGAGCGTCAAGGAACTATTTAACGAAACGCCTCAAATAGCTCTTAGGCACTTAAGCATTCAATCGCCGTATCCTACCACAAACTTGGGTGCAGTAAGGCAATTTGCCTAAAGTTAGGCGACACTTAACGTTCCTTAAATACTTAAGCAGTGAGAGTCAACTGCATTGATCATTAATTGCTCTAAAGTTTTCCTTGTTTCTCCTTCTCTCCTCTCTCTCTCTCTCTCTCTCTCTCTCTCTCTCTCTCTCTCTCTCTCTCTCTCTTTCTCTCCAACCCATAAACTCACCATTTTCGTCATAGAGTTTCGCTACATTGCCTTGTGTAGATGCGTAGACTCGTTTGTGTCTGAACCTACAGTATTCCATTTTTGGACCAATAAATTCACTTACTGTTGTGAATGTTTTTCGAAACATTTAATAATAGAGTTGAGATTCTGTTGTCGCATTTCTCCCATTTTGGGTGATCTGATGAGAAAAGAGCAAGACGATCCCACCAGCAATGATATCAACAAACACAATAGTGGACCGCTCATTCTGAAAATGGAAATTCAACTTTTCTGAAAATGCGACTGAAGATTAAGCGAGTTGCAATAGCGGGAAAGATAAACATGGCTACACAAATTAACAGGTTGTAATAAAGACCACCCTCCCAGGAAATGACGCATGATATGGGAAAATGAAGGGTTTCACTCCAAGAGTTCAAGGAAACGTAGATCGGAAGAGTGTACTACGGATTGCAGCGGATGGCGTCATTTGGGATGAGGAATGAAGAGAAGGAAAAGTAGCAAAGAAATAAACATTCCGATACAAAGTTGTATTACTTTTCGGTTAAAGTTATTCAAATGCAAAAAAACTGAACCAAACCAGGAATCGAACACCCGACCTCGCGGGCTACAGGCGAAACCACTAACCACTACACCAAAGGAATGCTGCGTTGCATTGAACGCAGCCGCCTTTTAGACTACAGCGCAGTCGTAAATGAAATGCGCAGCTTCTGATCAATTTCGGCAGTTTCACTTTTATTTCTGATTTTCCTTCTTAAAAATAGAGAAAACATTTGCCTTATAGAATAGAGAAAACTGAAAGTTAACATGAGCTTATCGCTGTATTTATTTCCAAAGTTTTTATATTGTTAGAGTACGGCAAAATGACTTTTCGAAAGCTAAAAAACTACAAAAAGTAACAAAAATGTGTTTGTATGCATTTTGTTACTATAAACTCACGCTCAGAGATGATTTCATAAGCTAAGTTAACCTCAGCATTCAGAGAAAAAGGTTTTGTAACGGTTTGTGAAGCGAAATTGCATTTTCGTACTAATTTACGTTTCGTTAAACTTTTTTCTCCGAAAAGGTTCTGAAACGGCGGAATTTTTTTGCAGCCTTTTGTTTAACAAGCGACTAAAAAGCGACTAAAAACTTTGAATCGAAGGAAGAATAGAGAAAACGGAAAAATGTGTGTGTGTGTGTGTGTGTGTGTATGTGCGTGTGTGTGTGGGTGTGTGTGTGCGTGTGCGTGTGTGTGAAATAAGGCTGAAGCCAATGTGGAGAAGGCGAGTCCAAAACGAGTCATAAGAAATTGAAAACATGAATCCAAATTAGAAACCAGGTAGTATAAAAATAGAGTGACGTTACCGAAAAAAAAATAAATGAACCCACAAAATACACGAGATACCTTATTCTGTATCCCAAATTGTGTACAACTGGTGTCTCTTTCTGCAGACTATTTTTAATACTTGACGTGAATGTAAGTTAATTTAGGCCGCGTAATTCACTCCCGTAAATGGTTTGTAGAAATACAATTTCGATCTTTGGACGTTCGAAAACAGAATGTTGCACAAGGTTCCAAAGATTTTTTGAAATCAAGAAGCAAAAAGATGAAGCAAGAAAAGGAATGTTGGAACAACCATCAAAATAGGTGAATCAGGAACAACGTAATTGGAATTCCAGCGACGACGTTGCGTTTCATTGTATTATTTTCTTTCCAAACATAAAAACTGGGCGAAAAAAACTTGCTGTGGAATCTACTATGGCGGTTTCATTATTTATGTTGTTGTTGTTACGTAGAGGGGTAAAAATTGAAAAGGGGTAGTCAGAGATCTGAGGCAAACGTAATACCGTGTGACTGTGAAGTTTACGGATTATGAAAACAAAGCTATTTTACCTCCCTTTTTCATTTCCGAGGTATTTTAGATTTCCATAATCGGTTATCAGAAAATTACAAAGCAGAAAGAACAAGTGAGTGAGAGAGTGAGTGAGTCTCACTGAAACACACACGTGTGTCTGTGGCCTCAACCTTCCAGGAGTCTCGAACTATTCTCCAAAGATTAAGCGCCTCCTGGAATCGCACGTATGTGCCATTTCATTCTCTCTTCTGATTTGTAGAGTGCATTCCGCCTGATAAATTACGCATAACCTGTTTTGATAATTTTTTATTGCTAGTGACGTTTAATTAAAGTTCGGATGCTCCGATGTCCTCGATAAGTAGAGATCAAGAGAGAAAAGAGGTTTTCAACTGACTGTTTATAGGGCTTTCTAACATGGAGAACAATGACTCTTGTTGCGGGGGCTGCCTATCTGATTCTCGTTCTGGCGAGACGTACAAGGAGAAATTACATGACGCGCGGTGATCCGGAAAGGATGGGCTCCGACATGGAAAAAGGAACGGCTGGATGGTTGAGAGGGAGAAATACTCTAGAGGCAAAGAGGCAAAGAGGCAAAGAGGCAAAGAGGCAAAGAGGCAAAGAGGCAAAGAGGCAAAGAGGCAAAGAGGCAAAGAGGCAAAGAGGCAAAGAGGCAAAGAGGCAAAGAGGCAAAGAGGCAAAGAGGCAAGGAGGCAGAGAGGCAGAGAGGCAGAGAGGCATTAACATGACGTTTCGAAACATCCTCCTTCAAATGGTAACGTAAAGCTAAAAATACTTCTTTGTTTTTGGGAAATGAGGCTTCGAGGATTTTCAGTCACGCTGAAACTCGTGCACTTCCTCCTTGGTGTGAATAGGACCCACGCGATGCACGCCACAACAGAGATTGCAGGCTTTGATCTTAAAACCACTAGCTTCGGAAGACATAATAGAAGACTACAGCTACATGGTGCATCAGTGATGAATAAGAGTAACCATAGGGAGAGAGAGACAGAGAGACAGAGAGACAGAGAGACAGAGAGACAGAGAGACAGAGACTGGAATGCTAAGAGCTAGATGGAGAGGGAGATAGAGAGATAAAGAGAGCGAGAGAGAGAGAGAGAAAGAGAGAGAGGGAGAGGCAGAGCCATTGGGAAGAGGAAACCTCTTATGCCAAAAATCTCAAGAAAAGGAATTGATTTGCAGTGGAATAAGTCAAAACGTGATTTATGTAATAGAAAACAAGCCGGATTGCAGAATTTGAGCGTTTTAGAAAAAGAAGAAAACAGATATAGAAATGCTTAAAGGCATAAATTACTGGGAGTAATCGATTTTGACCAGTTTTTAAGCCAAAATGCATTTAAAGATAGAAAAATGTAATTCAGAAGGAATTATTGGCGAAATGTTTGTCATCTTCAACCTACTCAAGCGAAACAGACTGAGAAAATTAATGACGTTTTGCAGTTCTATTTAAATTTAATTTAGCGAAAATACTATTCAATTAGAATTGAATAGTGCTATTTAGATGTATGTCTGTAAAAATTCAGTCATAGGGCCGCTATGTGGCACCACGCGGCCTTCGGTCCCCTAAGCAGCACCGCGCCACCACGCGGCCTTAGGGTCGCTTAGGTGCAAAGCGGATTAGAAAAAGGACAATAAGGAATGATGTTTTGAAGTCTGGGACACAAAGAAAGATGGAAAAAGTTCTAAAACAGGCCTCCTTCAAAGAACGAAAGGAGCCGACTCGTACAACCAAACGAGTAGTGTACGGCAGGTGAGTAAGCGGATCTCGTAAGCAGCATCGAAAGCTGTGAAAGTGTTTTTACGCTCCATAAAAGCGACGACGACCGGTCTGAAGGCAGAGGTACGAATCGTTTGATGCTACTTGGTAGCCTCAGAAGCTTCAGAAGGGAGATCATTCGTTTTTTTTTTACGTATCACACACATATCAAGGAAATGATTCTAATGATTCAATCAGTAGGGAATGCTTCAGAGAGTAAACACGCAAACATTCCAAAAACCAAAACCAAGGTCAATTAGGTAAAATTGTGGAAAAGTGGCGTTTTCCCTAGGCCTTCTGCGTGAATGTTTCTGGAGAACGAGTTGAAGTTTGGCCTTGTTGAATGTTTTGACGACGCTTGGAGGCTATTCATCGCATAATAAGACGCATAAGGAATGCTAACTTCCAAGAATGGGTCAAGATGTGGAACAGAAGGGAAAACAGATGGAGGGAGAATTGAGATTCGAAGTGTTTAGAGAGAAATTGGATAAGAAACAGTGATAGAAGGATATATAGAGTATTATAGATTTAATGATGGAAAGAGAGAAGGAGAGACGGAAGAAAAGTCTAGAGAAATAAGTGAGATATAGAGTGCAAGCGGTACCGCAGCCATACGCCCTAAACGGCACCACGCGGTCTTAGGTCCGCTAAGAGGCACCGCTCGGCCATAGAACCGCTAAATTGCACCAAGCCGCCATTTGTCCGCTAAGCGGCACCGCGCGGTCTTTGGGCAACAACGCGGTACAGTGCGGCCGCAGGTCCGCTAAGCGGCGCAGTGCGGCCTTAGGTCCGCTAAGCAGCATTACGCGGTTATAAGACCGGAAGAAGTGAAAAGAAAAGAGAGACAGCAAGAGATAATTTCTGAGAAATTGGGAGAAACAGAGAGAGACAAAGAAACAGAGAGACAGAGACAACTCCATTATAGCAGCTCCGGCACCACAAAAATCGCTTGCGGGGATTGAGTTCCATTTCGCAAAACCACTAAACTCAATTTCTCAAACGTCGACGTCCACTTATGACAAAATGACGTCTCAAATTGGCAAATTAAGAAAACATCTGGAAGCTCTGTGGAAACTCCCACGCAGTCACTAACTAAATCCGATGCATTTCATTGTCTCCAGGTGACATTTCCAAAAAAGAGGAACAGCTGCCGTTATGTTGCAATTCTCAGCCCAAAATACCTCATTTGTTTTGCACCCGGCGCATATTTCATAATGTGGGCGGGTGACTCATGGGAATTGAAAAAAACACAAAGAGGGCCATCTAGTTCAATTAGAAGGGATATTTCTGGAATGGAATTTGGACATTTTTGAATAATTTGGAAAAAATGAATGTTTTGTGATAAACCAATCGGGAAACATGATTTCAAATTCCGAAACAGAATTTACCGTTAGGCCCCTTGAGGACCTCTAAGCGGTCCTAAGACAGTTGAAAATAAAGCCACATGGCGTAGAAATCATCTGTCTTGGTAGCACTCAGCAGCTACGTCGCTTTAGAACGTTCAACCTCCCCTTGAAACCTTCGGCCGCCCCATGGCCGTCCCAGCTCCTTTTCAAGGTAGCCATAGGCCGCGTTGTGGGCCGCTAGGCGGGTTAGAAGATTTGGTTATTTTCAATTTTCAAATAAAAAAAACGAGACGACTGAAACAATGAAAGAACTACTGACGAAAAAGTGAAAAAAATGCCGTCAGGCCGCTGTGCCGCATTGCGGTCCTTGCAAAAAGTTTTCCAAGCATATTTTTTAAAGGGAAATCTTTTTGTGCATATTAAACAGGTGGTCACCAATTTCAAAAGTTTAAAAAAAACAATGTTTGGTATAGAAACCTTCGGCCGCCTTTGGCTCTGAGGCAGCCTTCGATTGTGATAGAGGCAGAAACAGAAAGTCTATGGCCTTCTGACGTCTTAGGTCTCAATGCGGCTGGCTTTATACGTTTGTAAAAGTATAGAACTGAAATAACAACTGGATGACGTTAGGCCGCCCTTGGACCGCTAAGCGGCACATCGTCATTGGGCGTATATGTGCTCAAAGCAATGGAAGACTTCAATGGTGAAAACATCCTTTAGTAAAAGGAAAAACTAGGAAATCTGTCGGAAAATCCGCTCTACTAGTGCCGCATAGCGGTCCTTGCAAAAATTCAAAGCTGTACAAGCGACCAATTTTCATAGATTTTTGTTTGTAAAGTGCCCAATTTGGTAACCTTCGGTCGCAATCCGGCCTCTGAACAGCCATTTCCTCCAACGATCCTGGATTCGCCAGACAACTTGCAAACCATACATCAAGGCATCTGATGCAGCTTATGTGTTAGCCAAAGGCCGCTCAGCGACAGGTTTAAACGAATTAAATCGCAAAGCGGGCCTGACCAAACAAGAAGGAAATCCGAGGCTTCCGATACGTCCCAGGTAAGAGAACTGTGGTTTTCAAAATCCACTTTCAAAGAAAAACACCTTTTGTTAATATCAAACTGGAGGTCATTTAAATCAAAAGTGAAAAAAAAAAATGTTTAGTTTACAAAACCTTCGGCCGCCTTCTTTTCTCACGCGGCCTTTGGTTGCGATACAGCTTTCAAAAACAGAGCGTCGATGGCCTAAGGGCGCATTCGACCGCAAAGCGGGTCGGGTGGCTTTGACATAGATTACTTGTTGAAAAAAAAACTTTAAAAAAACAACTTGGTTAACATAGGCCGCCTTTAGACCACTAAGCGGCCCTGTGATGTTGAAAATGTTCTCTCCTCAAAGCAATAAATGATTGAAAAAAAGGAGGCCGCTCTGGTGCCGCTAAGCGGCCCGGCGGATTTATCAATTTTTAGGCGGCCTGATGTTTGGATACAGCTGGCAGAAACAGAGCTTTTGGTCGCAAAGCGTCTGGCTTTGACAAGCATAAGTTCTAGAAAGGAACTCAAAGAGCAACTGAATAGCCTAAGGCCGCCTTTGGACCGCTAAGCGGCACCGTGCCTTTGGACATATTTGTTAAATCAATGAATGACTGGAACAGACATTATAACGACGGAAGAACCAAAAAATGTGAAAGGAGGCCGCCCCTGTGCCGCTGAGCGGCCCTGCGGTGTGGTAAAGGCAAAAAAGACAAGCTAAAAAGAGACCCTCAATTTCACGAAACATCCAGAGCTGTTTATGACTTTGAAGGTTCAAAAAATCAAGTCTAACCCAGAGATCTTGCAGTCTGAATGTTGTGATTCTGTTGAACCCCCAGAAACGCGTAGATCCACTAAAACGGACGTGGCGACATTTGTGTTTACCTGCGCACTTTCCTGTTTATACCCAAGCTTTTGCAACCGCGGGACTCGTTGAACTGGAAACGCTCTTTGTGGGAGCCGTAGGCGGCAAAATGGCCATACACACAAGAATAGGATTATCCAATTAGACGCGTAAATAAGGCATTACGAGATGATGCTAGAAAGTAGTACGAAAGGACAACATGAATACTCACACGGAATTGAAAGTGTGGAAAAGGAGTAAGTTGAGTGAAAAATTAAGGCCCCAAATTTCCAAATTTCAAAACCTTCGGCCGCCTTGACAAAAAATAGGCCTTGGAAGCGGTTACTTGAATGGAAAATTAATGGCGCGCAATTTCAAATATACAAAATAAACAATTGTTTAAAAACCTACGGCCGCAATAATTGAAAATGAAGCGGCTACTTGAATAAAAAGTTGAAGGCCCCAAATTTCAAAATTTTAATTTTGGGCTGTTTTACAAGCCTTCGGCCGCCGGAAATTTTTTCCCGGTCAAACTTTTAACACCACTAGCAGGATCAGATGCTTTCGAACCTTTGGCCGCCTTGGAACCGCTTAGCGACACCGCGTTTATGAATCGTCCAGGTCAATATTACAAACCAGAAGAAGATTTTAAGCTAGTGTCGGTTATTTGGAGATACTTACTAATCGTAAGTTAAGGCAGGTTAAGGTGTCTTTAGGTGCGCTTACTTACAATGTAAAAATTTTAGCGGGTTTCAATCACTAAGGTTCAGTAAGGACTTATTTCATTAAAGTCTTAAGGGAACGCCTAAATCAAAGAAGATGCGTAACTAAACATTCGTTAACCTTAGTTAACTTTTTAGGTAACGCATAACTTTGGTCAATTTCAAGCATTAAGACCTTAAGGTAAATCTTACCCAACTAACCAAAAACAAACTGCCGCTTACCATGATGAGGCAAAACAGTGTCGCATAAATAGACTTCTTTTAACCTTAGTTATCTTAAGGTAACGCATAAGTCACGTTATATAAAAGCAACGCACGGTAATCCCGTTAACCTTAGTTATCCATGTTGTTGTCGGAAGTTTTGATTCATAGTCACAAAACAATTACTTTAAGCCAACCTAAAACGAAGTTGCGCAAATGTAGTTTGGCCTTAATGTGCTCATCTAGCTAACATAACGCCTAATCAAATCTACCTGATGGCAAATTTCGTTAGCTTTGTTAACGTTAATTACCCTATAACACTTACCTTAAGGTAACGCAAAAACCACTTTAGCTCAAACTATCTTGGCTTTATAGCTGTAGTTACCTTAACGTAGCACATAATCCACATTAGCTGAGGTTAACGTAAGGTAATCCCGTTAACCTTACATTTACTAACCATGTTTGCGACAGTTTTGACTCATACGTAAAAACAGCAGCCTTTAGAGGGATCGAACTCGTGACTGCGCGCATGGTAGACAGAAATTCTTTTCATTAAACCAGAGTATGTGTGTGTGTGTGTGTGTGTGTGTGTTTGTGTGTGTGTGTGTGGGTGTGTGTGTCTGTGAGTGTGTGTTTAAACCACTGTCTCAGTCTAATATGCAAAAAATTCATGTTGTTCCCATAAATTTCAGACATCCTGTCCTTTTGCAATCATAGTAGACCAAAGCTTTCTACAAATGTAGGCGCAGCCCAATTTACAGCCTCATAAATTTAGACCAATTATGCTAACCTTGTCAGCGCTGTCTGATCAATAAACTGTTAGTCTGAATTGGTCGGTTATGCAAAAAGTTGCAGAAAGGGAAAAGTTAAAAATTGGGGCCTTAAATGATGTTGAAAGTGCGATCCTAGAAAGCAGGAGTGTGATTTTATAGTCGTCTTTTCTTAGTCGCCTACATTTGTCATATTGCAACACCCACACATCAAAACAGCTTCAGGAGTACATAACGCGAATGTCAGGCTTTTTGTTAAACGAGTGTTAGCAACTGATGTTTTCAAAAATAGCTAATAATATAAAAATGTACGAAAAATCAGATGCAAAAGGGGACAGACTTAATCTTGCCAGGTGTTGACAGAAAATCATATGCCTGGCCAAATGTTCAATCCGCCTTTTGCAAAACACGAGTAAACAAAACCGAAAATATTGAACAGCGGATTATCTTAGAGGAGTTTTCTTTGAGTTTTCTAGTTTTATAATATGTCGAAGAAACGAGAGAGAGAGAGAGAGAGAGAGAGAGAGAGAGAGAAAGTGATTAAGTGTGAGTGTGAGTGTGAGTGTGAGTGTGAGTGTGAGTGTGAGTGTGAGTGTGAGTGTGAGTGTGAGTGTGAGTGTGAGTGTGAGTGTGAGTGTGAGTGTGATTGTGAGTGTGAACGACGGAGAGAGGGAGGCAAATCCACGTGGCGTCTCCTTTTAAACCCTCAATTCCGTCAGAGAACGGACAGACGCAGCGATGAATTGAAAGATAAAAGGAGAGGAGTCGTTGAGTTCAAAAGAAAGAAGATAATCCACCCACCCTCGCCTCCTAATGAACAGGGCGTGTCTGACGCACCATCTCCCACTACTACTCACTCCAACAGGAAGATAGGGGGAGATTCGAATTTCCGAACGACGCGGGAGCAAAAAGATTGACGTTTAGATACCGGGTCCAAGTGTTATTGATTCAACGGGTCTGACGTTGGGGTTGCAGAAAATGTCATCACCGAAAAATTACATACGAAAACTCAAGAGATACTGCCAAAATTGAAGTGAAACTCAATTTTCGAGCAAAACTTGCTTTAAAGTTTTAAAACGTTGCACTGTAAGTCTTGTTTTTGACTTTAACCTCATCAAGAGCGGGAAATCATTTTGAAGTGAGTCCCAAAAGGGCGGTTAATTACCGAACAAAGGTCAGAATGTTCATTTTTAGACACAAAAAACATGGTTAGGGTAAGAAAAGTTGAGTTCACTAGCGGTTTCCACTTGCTCGGGGTGTTCAAATTTCCCTCGATCATCAAAAACCCAACTTAAAAACGCATAACAAGAATCTTCTGAGGGATATACTCGTCGCCCAGCGCTTTTTGTCTGCGCCTCCGCGACTTGCCCACTATTTCGCGCGTTAGATGTGCAGGTCATCGAAACTTTAGGAAAGGTCCGTGGGCGAGGAGTATACATAAAAACCCACTAGGGTATAAATAAGTGTGGAACGTATATAGCGAGACTAAACACATTTTTAGCACATGGGAGGAGCACTTTGGAGAATTCGCTGATTTAGGTAAAGAGATACAAAAAAAAAGAAAAAGAGAGAAGATAAGGAAAGAGAGAGAAAGAGAGAGAGAGAGGGAAAGAGAGAGAGAGAGAGAGCTCATGAGAGAGTGAAATGTGTGAGGGAGTGAGTGGTTATTGTGAGAGAATCACAGATTGAGAAAAAATGGGAAAGAAAAGAGTGAATGAGATAGAGAGATTAAGGAGTGCTAAGAAAAGAGGGAGACACAATGGAGAAAACAGAGAAAGAGATGCAAATAGACAGCAAGAGAAAAAGAGAGGCAGAACAAAGTACAAAATGAGATTGAGTTGGAATTTTCGATAATGACGTAGAGCAAAACAGAAAATATAAGTCAATGAATGTTCCAGCGTAAAGTCGCATAATATTGAACTAGTTAGGAAGAGAGTGGGAAAAGAAAAAAGAGAGAGAGAGAGAAAGAGAGAGAGAGAGAGAGAGATGCAGTGCCATTTGGCAGGTAGAGAGAGCCCAAGACTTGAGAACAAAACTTCAATATGAGCTTTGTGTGAAAAACATACGAAGAGGAGTTACAAAGATAGAATGAGGCCTACAAGAGTGAAAAAAAGAGATTGGAGCTCATCAAAGACAACGAACTTCAATTTTCCTACCAAACCAGGAACTCGCTTCAAATTCAAACTGGAGCAGCTGTTTTCGGCGAAACGCCGTGCTGATTAAAGAATGCGGGGACCTCCGCCGAGTACAAGCGGTGGTTTGTGACGCCGAAATGACGCAATTGGAGGTCAGTGATGGAATTAAGAGTGACCGTTGAGAAAAACGGATGAAGATGCTTGATTGGGAAGGAAGAATACGTGAAACGCCGTGCCATGTTGTTGTTGTTGCCTGGGGATATTTGCTTTAGGATGACGCAAAGAGAGATCATCCCCCAATGATGGCAGACGTGCTTCTTAAAATACAGCCTAAGTGTTTATGTAGATAGACAGCCATCGAATCAACAAGGATTTTTTGGTATAAATAGAATCGGCTTGAAATCGAGGAGAGTCTGGAAGCCTTAGAGGATGTTTCCAAAGAAAGTGGAAATGCATTGGTCTCATAAAGGACTAAGAGCTTGGAGAGATAAGTCGAGCCTTTTGGGCAGATCTACGGATACAGTACACTCTTTTTGACAAATGTTATTCATAAGCAAAAAATGCGCCTGCGGGGATCGAACCCGCGGCTGTTAGCACATGAGCCCCGTTTTTTACTATTACACGACCACTGCAAATTTAATTAGCAAGTTTGATACTTTTGTTGCTGGATTTTTAAACACAGTTTTTTCCAGTATAATATAAAGACGGCAAAAAGTTTTCTTCAGAATACGCGACACTTAAAAAAACACACAGTCAATTTTTAAAATAACTGTCCATTGTCATTTCCGCATACATAGAAATCTTCGGGTACAGTAGTCATTTTTTGGTAGACCATTTTTTAGAGCTCGTAAACAGAAGAAAATCTTTCCTCAGTTTGGCAAAGTGTTCAAATTTTGTTAACTATCCTTTTTTGATAAGTAAAATATATGTTTTGCCTGCAAACAGACTGAAATATTTCCGCCGTGACAGTTCAAGTCTTTCTTGGAATGTATACAACTTTGTAGCCAAAAAAGTTTTGACCTACCAAAGTTAAAGTTTTTCTGCTCGATAGAATCAGCTTCAAAAAGGATTCCTCATGGCTTTTCACGGAATTTTTAGGCTCAAATTTTTCAAACAGTGCTCAAAAACATAAAAAAGAATGAGTTTGATAAACGTTTATGTGGGAGTTGAATTTAATCGCAATGTTTTACTTTTATTTTTGGCTCTTGGGCTATTTTTGGCGATTTTTGGCTCCTGTGCGGAAGTAAAAAAAATCGGTAAATTTGGGGTATCTGCGACTACAGCTATTAAAAATTCACTTCCAACTTCCAATACTTTCGACCGATTTGGCGATTTTACAATACCGTACCGTAACTCCGGTTTAAAAATCGAAATTTACCTAAAAATTTCGAAAATTCTTTTTCGTAAACCAGCCATTCGGGTCTTACAGAAACGCTTTGTTTTGATCGGTTGCAGCCAAGCCAGCTCATTTGGGACTATTTCCAGATAAGAAATGCTAATCGATTGTTCCTACATAAACTAGGGGAAAAATCGATAATGGGGAAAAATCTCAAATTAGGCTTACACATTAAGATTTAGAGCTAGTGGAAAGAAATCGATCTTTGAAGTAACAAGAAACATATTGTCGAAAGTAGATAGGCACACCGAGAGAGACAAAGAGAGAGAGGGAGAGAGATAGAGAGAGAGGATCCTAACTCACCACGTGGCAGGCATAATTGACTTTCCAGCACTTTTAACGAAACGACGTAATTCAAACGTTTTTGAATTTTATGCAGACCGTGAAAATTACTTCCTTTGGGCTAATGCTTGCAGAAGCGGAAGTGACAACATGATGTTAATTGGTCAAAAACAACTGATTTTCAAGCCACGCCCTTTTCTATCAACATTAGGTGACGTCGTAGTTGAAAATAGTAGTACTCCCAGTCCAAGTTTACAAATTCAAACTAAGCTCCAAAAAGAGATGAGAATAGCTGTTTTCACTTCCATGGTTAACGAACCAGAAGATTTTTTGTTTTTAGGGTTATGGTGGAAACAACGGTCTATGGTTAACGGTGCATCGCAAAGGTAACGTCCTTGCAAAAGCAAAGCGAATTTCGCCGCTCGGCTAAGTATCTTAATTTTGTCTCCAAAGCTTGGCTGAGAATCATATGACAGAACATTCACTGCATTTGGCTTCCAATACTTACCTGCGTATTTTACAAGAGAATAATTTACTCAATTTGCAAATGCTTGGCTGAGTATTATACGAAAAGGAAATTTACCCATTTTGGCTTCCAATGCTTGGCTGAGTATCGTACGACAGAGGAATTATTCAATTTAGCTTCCAATGCTCGATTGAGTATCATACGACACAGGAATTGAATGATGTATGAGGGCTGAGACTAAATTAGAGCCGCAGACTGTTTTGAGTTAAGTGAGCATGCTGGGTGTCATGTGGTGTGGATGAAAAATTATAAATCTGATAGGCAATTATAGACCAAAAACTAGAGCTGTCGCTAAACATAAGACTGCAGAATCATGCAAATCACTCTGTTTCTCACATGTAAGAAGTGTAAGAAAGTTAAAAAGAGAAAACAAAAGAAACTGGAAACCAGACGGATTCGAACTTCCTACCTCCAACGCCGCAGCCAGGAGCGCTTACCACTAGGCCACAGTAACCCTAGTTTTTGTCTGTGGTTTCCATCCAAAATACAATCGGCGCACCCCAGCGCTTACCTCACAAGTTTTAAATGCGGTTTCTCAAACATGGCGAACAGATAAGATCTTAGGCGCCTTGAAAGCTTTAGATGCACACTTTAACGAGAGAGAGAGAGAAAATGTTTCTAATAGTAAGCTAATAATATCAGGTTTAAGGGGTGAAAAAAACCAAAGGTTTGCATAGAAAAGAACCGACCGGTCGAATGGGAGATCCTCTCTTCCACTATCGGACAACTGTTGGAAATTAGCGCCTTCAATTTAGTGTGAAAACTTGGACAATGAGCTAAAATTCAATTAAGGTGGTAGGAATTAAAGAAACTAACTGCGCAGAAACAGGTCGACCGCATATCCGCTGAGATTGAGTGGAAATGGCAAAAGTTAGGGTAAAAGCGAAACGAAAAGCGAAACGTCTCATTAGCGCACGTTACGTACGGTTAGCTTTTTTATCAGCCAAGGGTCACTCATTATATAGTCATCGCCAATGCTACTTCGCCCAATTTCGTTCTTAGCTCTGGGCAAATGACACCAGACGCGAATTTGCGTACGAAAGTCCTGTGTTTTAGGATACGTACGCACTAGTGCGTCAGGGTTACATTTGCGAATCGGCCAAGAAGTAAAATTGGCGAAGACTATAGGTCAGCACTTATTGAACCCAAAGGAATCGAACTATTAAACCCACCAAAGCGAATTGAACCGAAGCCCTCGGTATCTCGGGATTGTTAGGGAGCATCCATCAGCCCGACTGTGATGGCATGGCCAAATCCGCTTGTGGGTCTCGCGACGGCTGTCGCAAGATCTGCTGTCGCAAGATTCTTGCTGTCGCAAGATTCCACCATAGCCCACTTTTCAAAGAGCGGGGAAACTCGCCTCGACCTAAGCGAATGTAGCGAAGGGGTTCCCAAATTGTACGCTCCCACGGAATACCCAAGCCCGAAACTACCGACGAGGCCCTGTGGGAGGTCGAGGCTATCTTTCTGGCATTAAAATGTTTCTCCGGGCGTATAGCCGGCGCCAGCCAGAAAAAAAGAAGAAAAATCCGCTTTTTCTCTGCATCATTGCTTTTTGCACGCTCTTTATGCCTGCGTATCGCACGAATGGTGCATTAAGGCCGTTTTGGCAAGATTCCAATTTGGCGACAGCTATGTTACATTTGTAGACTTGTCTAATATATAAATTGAACTATTGCGGAGTGTAGTCGGATGGTTGGCCCGAGGCAGAATCCAACTTTTGACCCTTCGAGTGTTAGCCGCGCCTTACACCATTTGACCAGCTGCCTAGATTACAAGGTACCTCAGTAATACGTGATATATAGAATACTCAGGCTCTGAACCACGTCAACTATAACTAGTTTACCCCACATCAGAATTAACTAGACAAGGACAGTCTATCACCTGAGTTCATTAAATGTGACAATAGCAAGTACCGTAGTTCAAATCCAAATTGTCAGGAGCTATTCCGGATTCTGAATTTCACCTGCTCAATTACCAGAAACGAACAACGATCGCTGCTAATTAAATTATGACTAAGATTCGAAATTATGTTTTTACGGACTGGTGAACACAAAATCTTTCGGGAAAAACAAATATGGAATCAGGATGCTGTTTGTGGTGACCGATATTTGCATTCCGAGCCAAACAATGGTCATCGGCTGCCATTTACGGCCAATAAACATTGTTTGGGGAGATTTGTGCAACGGCGCGTCAGAGAATTTTAATGATTTCACGATTTCGTACTTTCAAAGAGTAAATTATGATTTTAGGCAAAACAAAAAAAAAAAATAGTCTAGGCATCCCTTATAATAAAACGCTACCGTGTGTGTATGTGTGTGTAGTGGATCAGCGGAAGTTCACGCGTTCATTTCCCCCCGAGAGGAGGGTGAGGTCGGCCGTAGGCCGAGTTTCACGTGCTTCACGGCCGAAGGACGAGTAATGAATGGCCGTAGGCCATGAATCTGCGGCCGCAGGCCGCCTAATGGAGCGGCCGAAGGCCGCGTGTCGGTGCGGCCGCAGACCAGGAGGGTGCGCGCCGTTGGCGCGCGTACCCTCCTGGTTAGGCTGAAAATAAAAAAGGTTATACAAAATTTAAAAGATGACACCCTAAACGGTTAGTGCCTTAAACGCCTTAACGCATTCAGCGTACCCTGCCTGCCAGGGATTATCGCGACGGGACCCATTGCCCAACTTTCTTTAACATTGCATTGCAAGTTAGAAAATTATATAAAGAGTTTAATTTGTAAATTTTAAAAAATATTTTTTGAATAATTACATTCTGATAATCTCTTTTTCTGAAGTTGTAAAAATGAAATGTTAAAATATTTTGAGCACCGAGCTTTTATGGAAAACTTGTAATCGTAGCCTTTATCTGCGGATTGTTTTAAGTTTGAAAATAATAAGAAACTACACTTAGCAACAAGCAGCCGAATAACACTTTGTCCTTATTATTACCTTAAGGTCTTTAAGTAAACTTAGACCTTATGTTTGAGGGAATCCTTCAGGTTCCTATTTCTTTTTTTTTGCTGTACCGTTTTAAAACATTTTTGAATTTATCAGCCGGTTTTTAATTTAAAAAGTAAATTGTTTTTTA
>OZ059903.1:1160000-1237500 GCA_964057215.1 Oscheius myriophilus
ACACAGAGACACAGAGACACAGAGACACAGAGACACAGAGACACAGAGACACAGAGACACAGAGACACAGAGACACAGAGACACAAAGACACAGAGACACAGAGACACAGAGACAGAGAGACAGAGAGACAGAGAGACAGAGAGACAGAGAGACAGAGAGACACAGAGACACAGAGACACAGAGACACAGAGACACAGAGACACAGAGACACAGAGACACAGAGACACAGAGACACAGAGACACAGCGACACAGAGACACAGAGACACAGAGACACAGAGACACAGAGACAGAAAGCCAGAGAGACAGAGTGACACAGAGACACAGAGACACAGAGACACAGAGACACAGAGACACAGAGACACAAAGACACAGAGACACAGAGACACAGAGACACAGAGACACAGAGACACAGAGACACAGAGACACAGAGACACAGAGACACAGAGACAGAGAGACAAAGAGACAGAGAGACAGAGAGACACAGAGACACAGAGACAGAGAGACAGAGAGCCAGAGAGACAGAGTGACACAGAGACACAGAGACACAGAGACACAGAGACACAGAGACACAGAGACACAAAGACACAGAGACACAGAGACACAGAGACACAGAGACACAGAGACAGAGAGACAGAGAGACAGAGAGACAGAGAGACAGAGAGACACAGAGACACAGAGACACAGAGACACAGAGACACAGAGACACAGAGACACAGAGACACAGAGACACAGAGACACAGAGACACAGAGACACAGAGACACAGAGACACAGAGACACAGAGACACAGAGACACAGAGACACAGAGACACAGAGACACAGAGACACAGAGACACAAAGACACAGAGACACAGAGACACAGAGACAGAGAGACAGAGAGACAGAGAGACAGAGAGACAGAGAGACAGAGAGACACAGAGACACAGAGACACAGAGACACAGAGACACAGAGACACAGAGACACAGAGACACAGAGACACAGAGACACAGAGACACAGCGACACAGAGACACAGAGACACAGAGACACAGAGACACAGAGACAGAAAGCCAGAGAGACAGAGTGACACAGAGACACAGAGACACAGAGACACAGAGACACAGAGACACAGAGACACAAAGACACAGAGACACAGAGACACAGAGACACAGAGACACAGAGACACAGAGACACAGAGACACAGAGACACAGAGACAGAGAGACAGAGAGACAAAGAGACAGAGAGACAGAGAGACACAGAGACACAGAGACAGAGAGACAGAGAGCCAGAGAGACAGAGTGACACAGAGACACAGAGACACAGAGACACAGAGACACAGAGACACAGAGACACAAAGACACAGAGACACAGAGACACAGAGACACAGAGACACAGAGACAGAGAGACAGAGAGACAGAGAGACAGAGAGACAGAGAGACAGAGAGACACAGAGACACAGAGACACAGAGACACAGAGACACAGAGACACAGAGACACAGAGACACAGAGACACAGAGACACAGAGACAGAGAGACAGAGAGACAGAGAGACAGAGAAACAGAGAAACAGAGAAACAGAGAGACAGAGAGACAGAGAGACAGAGATACAGAGAGACAGAGAGACAGAGAGACAGAGAGACAGAGAGACAGAGAGATAGAGAGACAGAGAGACAGAGAGATAGAGAAACAGAGAGACAGAGAGACAAAGACACAGAGACACAGAGAGATAGAGAGACAGAGAGACAGAGAGATAGAGAGACAGAGAGACAGAGAGACAGAGAGACAGAGAGACAGAGAGACAGAGAGATAGAGAGACAGAGAGACAGAGAGATAGAGAGACAGAGAGACAGAGAGACAGAGAGATAGGGAGACAGAGAGACAGAGAGACAGAAAGACAGAGAGACAGAGAGACAGAAAGACAGAGAGACAGAGAGACAGAGAGACAGAGAGACAGAGAGACAGAGAGACAGAGAGACAGAGAGACAGAGAGACAGAGAGACAGAAAGACAGAGAAACAGAGAGACAGAGAGACAGAGAGACAGAGAGACAGAGAAACAGAGAGACAGAGAGACAGAGAGACAGAGAGACAGAGAAACAGAGAAACAGAGAGACAGAGAGACAGAGAGACAGAGAGACAGAGAGACAGAGAAACAGAGAAACAGAGAGACAGAGAGACAGAGAGACAGAGAGACAGAGAGACAGAGAGACAGAGAGACAGAGAGACACAGAGACAGAGAGACAGAGAGACAGAGAGATAGGGAGACAGAGAGACAGAGAGACAGAAAGACAGAGAGACAGAGAGACAGAGAGACAGAGAGACAGAGAGACAGAGAGACAGAGAGACAGAGAGACAGAGAAACAGAGAGACAGAGAGACAGAGAGACAGAGAGACAGAGAAACAGAGAGACAGAGAGACAGAGAGACAGAGAGACAGAGAAACAGAGAAACAGAGAGACAGAGAGACAGAGAGACAGAGAGACAGAGAGACAGAGAGACAGAGAGACAGAGAGACAGAGAGACAGAGAGACAGAGAGACAGAGAGACAGAGAGACAGAGAGACAGAGAGACAGAGAGACAGAGAGACAGAGAGATCACATCCTGTTCTCTGACAAATTTCTTTTCAAACATTCGAAACTGATAAATTTTTAAATAGAACACGCATTGAAAATAACATTTATTCTATGACTTTTCAGGCAAGAATATCACCTGGATGTACTTTTTGAAAATGACGATTGAGTGAACTTCTCAAACATCTTTTACGGAAATCATATAAAAAATGAATGCCGGAGGAATAATTGGCCGCCCACAATCGCTAATACGCAATATTATAATCTTTGTTTGAATTGGATCCATTTTCACTAGAAGTGACGTTCAGTGAAAGAACGAGCAAAAAAAGAACACGCAACATAGAAAAAATCACGAAGAAAGTGAACGATGATTAGGTTTTTTTTCTGTTCTTTGACACAACATAATCATAAAATGTTATAAATGGAAAGGGCTTTTGTAAAGCAATGTGTAGATTTTCACGTTCAAAAGCTGAAAACAACTTTTTTTAGAGGAAGGTAAAAAATATGCCCTAAATGTAGTTTAAACTTTATTTTATTATGTTTTCAGCCGTCGCTTTAGTGTTTTCCTTAAGGATTTTACCAACCGGATCGTGATAAATTTCATGGAAAAATTCACTGTCAAAATTAATTTTCTCCCCGATGAAATTTCAGTTTGTATTTTGCATTCGATGCGGAAAATCGTGTAAAGTTCACTGATTCAATTTGCAATTTGGCGTATTTGAAGTCAAAGGTCGAAATAGGGCAAAAATTGCAGAACAGTTGTTTTTTTCTAGGTTATTCATGGAAAAATTCACTGTCAAAACTGCGCAACGCGAAAATACAGTATTTTTTAGGGTTACATTCCGCTATTTTTTTCATCGCAAAAAAAAAATGAAAAATACCACTTCCAACGGGCTTGACATGCTTTGTAATGTTACAGTATCCTACCGTAACGCAGGTCAAAAATTCGATTTTGACCCAAAAGTTTGAAAATGGCCAAGGAAACTTAGAAACCAAATCTGAGCCAACTCTAAGAATATTAGCGATTTTTTAAGGCTTTGGTACGCTATTTAGAAATTTTGGAGTCTGGTAATTAGCTTACGCTGCGGGACCAGGTTACCCCGTCCTTTAAGACGCAGTTTTTATAAGTCTCGATAGGCTTGTGACACGGAAATATATTTTCTTTCGGAATAACCTTTTATGAACAACATATCTTCAATATGACCAGCAACAATGAAAAAATCCGTTTTCCAGTCTGTTGGGCTACTGTAGCCCAAGCTAACGATGTCGTACCTACTTGTCTATCAACGATCTCACTTCAACGTGGCCCAAATTAAAAATGCCCAACTACAAAAAGTTAGAAAATAAACCTAACAAAAAAGTATCTTATTGTAGTTAACGCGGAATTTTCATGGTTTCGTCCTGAAAACGGGGAAGGGATGCTAGAAATGTCACGTTTTGAGTTATAGCAAACGTAAACCGTAAAAGACTTGAAAGAGACATAATTATTATGTTTTTAAATGCATTTTGCTACTTATTATCTCTTACGACCAAAAAAATTTAGGTCACACATCATCCTCAAAAAATGCTTTGAAGGGTGTGCCAAAGGGTTTTGGAAACTTTATTGGCACCGAATCCCTATTACCTAAACTCCTAGTCGGAAATTTCTTAATGTTTTTGTTTTTCGAAAATATTTTAACCATTCTGCAATGAAATAAGCTCTTTCGATAATTGAAAAGTAGTCCCAAGTAAGGGTGTAATGACTTCTCTTAAAGGCAGAGGCCCACGTAAAATGAAGAGGGGGACCTGTCCATGTTAATCATAAAACTCTCTGCATTTCACCATTCAAAATGGCACTCTCTCGCCTACGTCACGTCATGGACAGGTCCATTTTCATTTTCGTGGGCCTCTGCCTTTAACTTGGCAACAAACCCTTCCCAATTAAAATAACTTTGGCATGATAGATATTTTTCTGTCAAATAGACTTTAACTACTTTTAAAAAGTCACAAGAATAAGTCGAAAACATATTTGAAACCCAAAAATGGTTGCGAGCGCGTTAAGATTAAATTATGCACTGGTTCGGCGCCATCTGTGATGTCGGCGCAACAGTGCCAACCCTTCAATGCGGTTTTTGGGATGATGTGTGACCTAAAAGTTTTTGGTCAAATAATAGAAAATGTAGCGAAAAGTGTGTAAAATCGAATAGCATAGGTGGTTTGAAAGACTTTTGCAAAAATTCCTATGTCACAACTACAATAGACGTAGCTCGAGTGTTATAAAAATTGCGTCTTAAATTTTCGGCGCGGTTTTTGGAAACAAAACAAAGGTAAAAGGAAAACTACCAAAACCCCGAAAAGAGAAAAAAAATAGACCAAAAACTAACTAGCAAAAAGGCAAAAAACAGGGGCTACCGACGTTTATCTGGCTACCAGCGACCGCGCTTCAATAGAAAAGGCTTTACAAGAAAGCTGAAACTGCCATTGTGCGGTCTGAAAACGACATTCGCCATCGCAAAGTCGCTTTTATTTCTCTCCCAGATCGCTTTTTTCATTCTCGTTCTACTGTAGCAATGGGTTTTTCAGATTTTTTGGCGATAGCTATGTGGGAAAGACGACACTATAATCGAAAAGTGCGGATTTTTAGGTAAGAAATGGGTAGAACCTATGGTAAAAAAAACCTTAACAGGACCCTCGAGAAGGGGCACTCGTGGGACACTGAAACTGAGTATTGTAAATGAGCCCCCACCAGTTTATTGCGAATGTCCCCCTGCCATTGATAAAATGAAACTGTCTTTCCAGATTACAATGGGATTGGTTTTCGTCAACGATGTTATTGACAAATGCTTCTAGGGTTGGTTTCCAGGAGACAAATCATAATCGACAGACAAATTTTGGGCTACCGTAGAATCAAAGAAATTCAGCGTCGCCAGGAGTCGATCACCCCAGAACGTTTTTCTACTAACCTGAAACCGTTAGCGATCTGAGAAGTTAAAAATTCGCAAAAGGAGAAAAACCGAAAAATACACACGTCGCGGCGGGACCCAATGGGTCCGAAAACCTTTAGCTACCATTTTTCATTTTGTCCATAGGAAACCAACCATATATGACAACCCTATTCATATGAAAACTTTATGTGGGGGGGGGTGCTTTTTCAATATGCCTGTATGTGGGGCTTATTATAGTTCACCAATGATCTGGAGTGGAGTTCCGGTAGCTTTCCAGTATGTTTATAGAAGCTGACTGTCAATTTTAGGGTTTTTGGTTGAATATTTCGCTGCCGTCCGACTGAGTATTAAGATTTTGATTTTAATATCGCTAAAGACAACTACAAACAAAACTATTGCAATTACAGAAACAATGAAGTGAGTTCAATATGAAACATTCTTCTCCAAACGGGCGATAAATCGCTTTTTGTCTGTGTCTTTGCTTTTTTAATACTAGCTCGCCTGGCATGAGATCTGCAGGAATTAGGCTTTTTTTGGTTAAATTAAAATTTTTCGCCGTTTGTTGGATCTTGCTGTTAAAAAATGTTTTTTAACCAACTGGGACCGTTTGTTAACTAAAAACATAGGTGCCGCACCGCAAGCCGAAATTTAAAAATTATTTTTGACATTTTTAATAGCAATAATCCACTAGACAATACTCTAACTTAAACTTTTACTTTTTACACTTTGAAATTTCATCCAGAAAGAAGCGAGAAATCCCGCTTTGAAAGAAGCAACGGCCTAGCCCGTGCACAGGCTTCGCTAAACAGCGGACAGATGTTTGCTATAATGGAAAATCCATTTAATGAAAGATTATAATTGTGTTGATGTATTATAATGATTCTTTGTATTTTTCTCGTATTTATGATACTAAAATTCATTTGAAATTACTAAAAATACATGTATAAATAGCCGTTTTTAAAATGTCGGGGTTTCCGGGTGTTTGGCAATGGAGCGCGGATACCGTCGTTTTTGATCAAAGATTTGTTATTCAAATAAAGATTGCAAACGATGGTCAACATGGATTTGGCTTTTTTATACGTTAATAAACGAAGAATGAGCTGGAGTATGCAAATAAGTAGAGGTTGTGGGTGTCAGAGGTCTGTGCTGCCTACGGTTGGGCTAAAACACCAAAGTGTCAGAAATTTATCTTTAATTGAAAGAGCCTTGCTTGTAAGAGGATTGATGTTTTTCACTGTTTGTGGTTTTAAAATAACGAAAACAGTTCAGTAAAGGTATTTTTGGGCTATAGTGGAGTAAAAACAGTTTTTCCGCCAAACGCCGGCGCAACAACTGTTAAAATTTGATGTAACTTTTTCGGTCAATATCGATTTCCGACATTTTGTGTTATGTTTTGCCAAATGCATTATAAATAAGCCCTGTATATAGTAATTCTGTGTCAGAGACCTGGTTTGCAAGTTATGGCTCAAAAACATGCAAAAAGTGGGTTCTCTGAAATGCAGGTGAAAATTTATCCTGAAACTATGACCATTGCTTTTCTCGCATCAATTTACCCCATATACATTACTCAGACAAAAACATTTCATAGAAATAGGCGCGTACCGTCGCAAAACCATGTTTTCTTACAATTTCGGGCTAACCCCGCGGCGGCCACCTTTGCGGTCCCTAAACATAGGATCTTTTTTTTGTTTACAAACGATTCTTAATTCAAACATGAAAAATTTTGCATGAGGAGTAAAAACACGCTCCGTTATGAAAAAACGGACCCAACGCAATAGTGGTTTCAAATGGAAAGGGTTTATGCATATAAACCCGGGGTTTCTTTTATTTGATCGTAACTAAAATTTTCGCTAGTTTTGCCTCATTAACTAGGCAAAACCCAACAAAATAACAATTTTTTCCTTCAACAAAGAATTGCGAGTTATTTTAGTTTTTTGGCGACGTGGTTAAATCAGCAGAGTGCATATGTGATGATTGCGGGTTTGTTTCGTATATGGCGAAAAGTTTTTTTTTTTTTTTTTCAAATTTTTGCTTCTGTCCCTTTGGTTATTATGTTTTTAATGTTAACAACCCTGACAATAAGGTTATTATAACTGCAAAGCTATTTTAATTGTAAAAACAAGGAAGTGAGTTAAATCTGAAACTTTCTTTCCCAAAACAAAACATTTCTCTTCCGGATACCACCAGGTGCTAATACCAAATGCTCTTGTTGTCTGGATTACCCTTTCCTTTAAGACTACAGTAATCCGATGATGACAACCTTTAATAGTCACCTTATGATTAAAATCTATTATGCCCTCGGCATTTATAAACAAAAAGTTGTTTTCCATTGACGTTATTCCTCATAAAAATGACGCCATGGGCAATAAGAGAATGCTTCGGATGGCATAAAAAGAAGGAGGGGAGTTTGTGAAACCAGGGTGACGTAGATTATCACGTGTTGCTTCTTTTAGCTCCAGAAGATGCCGGAAGGAGGGGGCGAGTCTCCCAAAACACTTTTAAAATTGGAGCCGTGCACCGGGGAAAACCCTTGAACGGGGGAGACGAGGACTACGTTAGGGATCTGTGGTATAGGTATAGGTATAAGCTTGATACTGATATTTTATAGTGAATTTCCAGGAAAGAAGAACTGTTTTTGGCCATTTCCTACAGAGAGACCGAAAGACAGAAAGACAGAGAGACAGAGAGACAGAGAGACAGAGAGACAGAGAGACAGAAAGACAGAGAGACAGAGAGACAGAGAGACAGAGAGACAGAGAGACAGAGAGACAGAGAGACAGAGAGACAGAAAGACAGAAAGACAGAGAGACAGAGAGACAGAGAGACAGAGAGACAGAGAGACAGAGAGACAGAGAGACAGAGAGACAGAGAGACAGAAAGACAGAAAGACAGAGAGACAGAGAGACAGAGAGACAGAGAGACAGAAAGACAGAGAGACAGAGAGACAGAGAGACAGAGAGACAGAGAGACAGAGAGACAGAGAGACAGAAAGACAGAAAGACAGAGAGACAGAGAGACAGAGAGACAGAGAGACAGAGAGACAGAGAGACAGAAAGACAGAGAGACAGAGAGACAGAGAGACAGATGAGACAGAGAGACAGAGAGACAGAGAGACAGAAAGACAGAAAGACAGAGAGACAGAGAGACAGAGAGACAGAGAGACAGAGAGACAGAAAGACAGAGAGACAGAGAGACAGAGAGACAGAAAGACAGAAAGACAGAGAGACAGAGAGACAGAGAGACAGAGAGACAGAGAGACAGAGAGACAGAAAGACAGAGAGACAGAGAGACAGAGAGACAGAAAGACAGAAAGACAGAGAGACAGAGAGACAGAGAGACAGAGAGACAGAGAGACAGAGAGACAGAGAGACAGAGAGACAGAGAGACAGAAAGACAGAAAGACAGAGAGACAGAGAGACAGAGAGACAGAGAGACAGAGAGACAGAGAGACAGAAAGACAGAGAGACAGAGAGACAGAGAGACAGATGAGACAGAGAGACAGAGAGACAGAGAGACAGAAAGACAGAAAGACAGAGAGACAGAGAGACAGAGAGACAGAGAGACAGAGAGACAGAAAGACAGAGAGACAGAGAGACAGAGAGACAGAAAGACAGAAAGACAGAGAGACAGAGAGACAGAGAGACAGAGAGACAGAGAGACAGAGAGACAGAAAGACAGAGAGACAGAGAGACAGAGAGACAGAGAGACAGATGAGACAGAGAGACAGAGAGACAGAGAGACAGAAAGACAGAAAGACAGAGAGACAGAGAGACAGAGAGACAGAGAGACAGAGAGACAGAGAGACAGAGAGACAGAGAGACAGAGAGACAGAAAGACAGAAAGACAGAGAGACAGAGAGACAGAGAGACAGAGAGACAGAGAGACAGAAAGACAGAGAGACAGAGAGACAGAGAGACAGAGAGACAGAGAGACAGAGAGACAGAGAGACAGAGAGACAGAAAGACAGAAAGACAGAGAGACAGAGAGACAGAGAGACAGATGAGACAGAGAGACAGAGAGACAGAAAGACAGAAAGACAGAGAGACAGAGAGACAGAGAGACAGATGAGACAGAGAGACAGAGAGACAGAGAGACAGAAAGACAGAAAGACAGAGAGACAGAGAGACAGAGAGACAGAGAGACAGAGAGACAGAGAGACAGAAAGACAGAGAGACAGAGAGACAGAGAGACAGAGAGACAGAGAGACAGAGAGACAGAGAGACAGAGAGACAGAGAGACAGAGAGACAGAGAGACAGAGAGACAGAGAGACAGAGAGACAGAGAGACAGAAAGACAGAGAGACAGAGAGACAGAGAGACAGAGAGACAGAGAGACAGAAAGACAGAGAGACAGAGAGACAGAGAGAACGAGAGACAGAGTTATTTCAGGGAGACATCGGATTGCCACTCGAATGCCAGCTGCCGAATGGTGAATATGTGCTTGTAGGACTCATGGATGAGTTTCGTTCGAAACCAAACACGGAACTCAAAAGCTGCGACAACGCCAGTGTAAAGTAACACGATGGTACCATTCGTTTTCTCTGTTCAGTTGATGGTATTCACGCCTGCCTCCGGTACTCAAAACGCTCACATTGCACATCTAGTGGCTGCGGACGTGATCTACAGCTTCTCGAAATGTTACAAGGAAGGCAGTCGCAAAATCCGTATTGAATATTTTTATTGTTTTGTCATTCCAGAAATACGAAATGGTGTGATTAGTCGAAAATAAAAATGCTTATGCATGGTCGGGTTTTCAGGACAGGATGAACTCTCTAACATTTTTCTTAAGCTAAACCAAACCTTATTCACTTCAAAATTTCTCTCTAACATTTTTCTTAAGCTTAACCAAACCTTATTCACTTCAAAATTTCAATGAGACAGAGAGACAGAGAGACAGAGAGACAGAGAGACAGAGAGACAGAAAGACAGAAAGACAGAGAGACAGAAAACACATATAATTCGCGCCAAAACTACTTCGGAACAACGTGCCAATGTTTTGATGTTGCACCTACGGTAAAGTGTGCAATATAGAATACTCAGGCTGTGTACGCAGCCAAAGTGGCAGAAGTAGATTTGGCGAGGAGTATAAACGCCTTTCGTTCGAAAAACTTGGTTCTGTTTGCACATTTTCATTACCATTTTGCTGGTTGTTTGCCATTTCATAGCTAAAAACACAAAAACCAAATTTTTTAATCAGTTTAATTGTTGTTCCGGTATATCTTGTGTCGAACTGTTCGGCATGCCATCACGCGGGAGGAATTGTCCAGTAAATAAGTGGAAATGCATTTGTCAGCATTTGGACCAAAACATCGGAACCCAGGAACACGAATTCCGCCAAATACGTGACACATCGATTCCGGTACCAACTAAACGAGAAACCTTTTTATATATAAAAAAAAGAAAGATGTTCCGTCAAAATAAACTATTAATGAGCCGAGAGGCCGGGGTCCTAGTAAATATGGATTTGGCTAAAACTGAAAATTATAGTTACTTAGAACCCAAATAGTGGCAAAACACCCCTCTTTTTGAAAGTTTTTACCTTAAGGCCCTTAAGGAAACCTTAAGACCCTTATTTCATATCTCGCTTCAAACGCAACATTTTTGAATTCTGCAAAAAGCAATCGGTAGCTTTTCGTAAGATTAAAAAGTTTGTATTTGATGAAAATTAAACACATTAACTTTTAAACCCTGAAAAAAAATTGAAAAATCTGCGAAAATGTATGAAAAATCATTGTTGTCGGGCTTCCTGGGTACATACATGCGAATCGCCTCCGCTAACTAAATTATCCTAATTCTACGTGAAATTTTCTAATAAAAAAAAACGCTACAATCGGTCTGTATTTCCGTTTACGTAAAGTGGTGCCGCTTTCGTTTGAAAATGGTTAGTTCGCTGTTCCAAAATTTCCCCTAAGGCTAAACATGGTCAAAAAGTTGAATTTTTCAATATTCGTTGATTTCATTGGAAAGAGCTCACAAAAATACCCTTTAAGCTTAACCAAACCTTATTCACTTCAAAATTTAATTTTCGTGAAAAACAATTGTCAGCGGATGTTTATAAATTGGGCATCTCTCTTCATATTTCGCAACAATCGTGGAATTTGACTTTGGTCAATACTTTAAGCAGAAAACTAGGCTCGAGGGGTTTTTGTGAGCTCTTTCTAATGAAATCAACGAACATTTCAACTTTTTGACCATGTTTAGCCTTAGGGGAAATTTCGGAACCGCGAACTAACCATTTTCAAACGAAAGCGGCACCACTTTACGTAAACGGAAATACAGACCGATTGTAGCGTTTTTGTAGAAAATTTCACGTAGAATTAGGATAATTTAGTTAGCGGAGGCGATTCGCATGTATGAACCCAGGAAGCCCGACAACAATGACTTTTCATTCATTTTCGCAGATTTTTCAATTTTTTCAGCGTTTAGGAGTTAATGTGTTAATTTTTCACCAAATACAAACTTTTTTTACCTTACAAAAAGCTATTGATTGCTTTTTGCAGAATTCAAAAATGTTGCGTTTGAAGCGAGATATGAAATAAGGGTCTTAAGGTTTTCTTAAGGGCCCTAAGGTAAAAACTTTCAAAAAGAGGGGTGTTTTGCCACTATTTGGGTTCTAAGTAACTATGATTTGTAGTTTCAACCCAATACATTTTCACTGGGACCGCACCTTCGCCATTTGGCTCGAAAGTTACAGAGAGGGCGTCTTAAAAAGTAACTTACTGTTACGCACTGTCCAGGGAACATTGTAAATTCAGGAAGGGGGAATTCTACCAACTCTTTGTCGGAAATTGCCTTTCTTCCTAGCGTGAAACCCTTGGAATGCCATACCTTAATTGTAGTTTTTTAACAACAAAAAACCTCGTTACCGTTGAACATTCGATACTTATTTTGAAAGGCTGGCTGCAGGTTATGTAAGGTTGGTTTTTGTTACAAACGGACTTGATTTCCTTGACAATGTGAATGCGATCCTCAAAAGGCTTTAAAAAGAATGCCTGATATATTTCTTTCCTACCTCGTAATCCTTTAAATGGGTGTCGTAAAGAACTACGAAATTAAAAATGAACACGAGGTACTAAAGTATGTGGACTGAAATCAACCGATTTGAAAATTTCTTAAAGAGTCTATCCTGTTTTAGGAAAAAAAGAAGAAAAAATACTGATTTGAATGAAATGAGCTAACATTGCACTATAATGGCAAAACAAAAGAGAAAAGACTGGCCGGGAACCGAACCCAGGAACATCCGCGTACAAACCGGCCCAGTACACCGCTGTGCCATACAGGTCACTGCGCTGTTGGCATGCATCACCCTTTTTGCGCACACGCGGCCTTGCTACCTTTGAAAGTGATGACGTTATTTTGTCACCATTGGGTAATATTGGCCACAATGTAACACGGCCTTCGGCTGTTCAAAGAGGTTTTTTCGGCCGTTCAAAAAATGCGGCCTGCGATTTCACAATTCTTTATCTAGGGGCTGCAAACCGAAATGTTCCCATTGCAATTTCAAGATTATTTTCAGTCATTGTAGACCTAAGTCGTAGCAGCATAATGTTATTTTTTTTAAACTTTTCGTTAACATTGAAAGGAGAAATGGCGATATTTGTGCGCCGCTTTTAATTGAAGCTATCGAGGGGGCGGGGCGAGATCGCCATCTGCCGCAGGCTTTCCGCATGACGTTAAACAGCAGACACGCCAAGTCGGCAAATAAGTGATATTCCACCGTAAAATGTAAAGGCGGTAATTATGTTGCTTAAAATCATAAATATACTCTATTATACATCATCAATGCGTAAAATCATTCAATAATTGTGTTAAAATGTCGTAATCGCATTTCATGAAATATTGCTTTAAAAATTTTGCTTTCTCGCGTTAGCAGCGTAGCACGCATTTTGCCGCTGGCTTTGTAAAATTGCATATTTCAACTAAAATTGTGAAAAACCGCCAGAGTGAATTTTCGATTTTTTTTATTTCATTAAAACCGCAAACACCAAACAAGAATCTTGAAAAATAAGATTAACAAGAATCGAAAAGCAGAAGTCGCGGTCCGGGTGTATAAACGCATAACATAGCGGCAAAAGGCCGCGAACCCGTGCGGCCGCAGGCCGACGGCCATTTGGCGGCGAAGCCCCCGACGAGCAGCCGAAGGCCGCGAGGAGGAGGCGGGCCGTAACTCCTGGTCTACTTACACCATAGAGGCGTGGGCATCTCATAGTTGTAGAAATTCAAACTTGCTCCATGCAACATAGCCAAACAAAAAACAAAAGCCAGATACTAAAACGAATTATATAATTTAATTTTTCTGATGTAAAACTTACTCGCAAAGAATTCCGTATAAACGGTCGCTGAAGGATTTTTTTCAATTTCCAAGGACGGTACTAAATTTACTGAAATGTATATTCAAATTTTCACAAACCTCGTAACACTTTGGAAGTTGCTCCCTTGATTCTTCGAGGAAGACCATAGTAGCCATGATAACAAAGGTAAGGTATAAAAAATCAAACAAAAAAAATGAAAGACATTGTTTCGCTTTGAAACTGGATTTTAGAAAGAAGTACAAATAGGGAATTACTAACTGAAAAAATAAAATACGGTTTCGATTAAATTTCCTAACCGAAAAGGCGTTGATATTTTGATGGGCCTTCGATTCAATAATTTTCCTCAGAATTGCACTGAAAAATAAATAAATGGGTGAACTGTAGTAGAATTGGATCATACTTAGATTTCTTGAATGTCGGAGCGGATTTCGGTAATTTAGAAACGATTAATTTTTTATTTGACGTTAAAATAGCTGGGACAGTCATTACGGCAGCAGACGACAATCTCGAGATCGATAGGGGAGGGGACCCTGACCTAGTGACCCCGGTAACAACACCTCCCACCCCTATTTAATTGAGCTGACTAGGTGACGGGTGGAAAGAAAGATTGAGATTTAAAGGGACCATCAGGGTCCTTTTTAAAGTTTATTTTCATTAATAAATTTAATTTAGTTGATCAATTATCAACTTATCATTTTCAACTCTTTTTTCCTAAAAAGCCGTTCAAATCAAAACTCAAAATTAATTTTTTCCAACGGGCTCCAACTTACGTTTTTTCACACCATCTGCCCGCTTTCCAAGTTGAAAGCCGCGGGGGATTAGGAACACGCAGCGATGAACTCCCAGCGACCTCATAGCCAACTGGTTAGCGTCGGGAGCTGGTAACCAAACGGTCCCGGGTTCAGTTCAACTCTCGTGCGAATGGTTTTTACTGGCAAAAAGAAAAATAACGGGTAAAATCGTACTGTTGTATTGTGACGTTGGTTTTAATTGCAGAAAAAAGGTCCCTTATGGTCCCTTTAAAGAGAAGAAAGTGAAACAAAGACAGATACAGAAAATTTGTGAACAAAATTGAATTGCAACATTCTAAAGCGAAAAAAAGAATTTTTTGCATACACAATTTGCCAATTTTCTCCTGAAAATTGGCTGATTGTGTATGCAAAACGAAACACGCGTTCATTTCCTCAGAAGAATAGGGTAAGATCGGACGTACGCCGATCTTCACGTACTTCACGCCATTTATATATTTTTTTTTCTGACACGAAATTCAATTCAGAAAACAATTATGAGCAAATCAGTAACGAGTTCTTAGTAAATTAAAAAGTTAAGCAACGCAAATTTTTGGAGTCAGTTGGTATTCAAAGTCTCAAAAATTCGTTTGAAAAATTATCACTTTTTCACTTTAATTTGCTTGCGCGTTAAAGACAAGCACCAGAAACGCATCATCAATGACTATTAAATTGGTGGAACGTAGGCAAAACCAAAAATCAGATGGCGGATTCGAACCCGGGTCGCGAGATTTGTAAGTGTGGAGGTAGCCTCTCTGCCAACGGGGCGCGCTTTGTAATTAACTTGCCGACAGCGCGAGACCGACATCGCAGCAGAGTGGCAACGTCCTCGCTTACAAATCTCTCGACGCGGGTTCGAATCCGACCTCCGATATTTTGTTTTGCCTACGGCCAACCAACTGCAAAGTCATCGAAGATGCGTTTCTGGGGCCTGTCAATAACGTGCAAGCAAAATCTAGCCTTGAACATGCTGGACCGACAAAAGTGATACTTTGTCAAACGAATTTTTGAGGTCAAGTGTACCTACCGATTTTTTTGGTGTTAAAAGCAAAGTTGTTGGAAACAATCTCAACAATTGAACTATGATATGTACTTTTCTCCACCAATTGAAAATTTTTCGGAGAATCAGCAAAAACTTCAAAAATTTGCGTTGTTTGCCCTTAACTTTTTAATTACCTAAGAAACAGTGATTGATTTGCTTATAAGTGTTTTCGAAATTGAATATCCTGTCAGAGAACATATACAAAAATAATTTTTGGTAAAACTTTAATTTCGTCCCTATTCAACTTTAGACTACGATAACCTGGGAAGAAAATCATTAGGGCCCAAAGGCTTCAGGGCTTCATTTTTGGGTCATAGGAAGGCTCCACACAAGTTTTCAGAAATTTCGATTTTTTCCTATTTCACTGGTCTGCTCGAATCTCACAGAAACGGCGTCTCAATAGTAAAACTAGTTTCAAACTAAATGGGAAATCAGCTCAAGCATAGACAATCCTGCAACTGTAACACATGTTCAAGAGAGGCAGTTTCCAAAACAACCTGCTTAAGAAAAAATTTGTGCATAAAACGATCATGGAAATATTTTGAAAAATGGAATGCGCGCGCGATATCGTGGCGCGGCCCGCTACTGTACCAAAAATGTGAAGAAAATTTAGTTACAGGAGAAACGCGTTGAAGTGATTTTTTGTGGTAGTAAAGCTTATAGTTGTGATTTTTAGATGTGTCCACCAGATGTGGACCGTCCGCGTGCTGTGAGACTTCCTCTTGCTGTGTCTCTTGACGATATAATTTGAAACCCAGTCACACTCGCTGAAATTCCAGACATGCCTTGTCGGATAATAGGATTCAGTCATGCAGAAGGTGAGGGAAACACGAATCATTTATCAGAACGTATTAGCATTCGAGAAAACAACAACGCTCGTTGTCAATGAGATTAGTACTGTGACTATTGGGGTTTCCGCAGAAGTTACGGTACAAGTGGAATATGGAGGAAAGCCGGCGAGGGTTACGGCGAGATATAGATAATCTTTTTCTGTCTCTTTAGTTTCCCTCGCTTTATCTATTTTTCTTTGTGTCTTTCTGTCTATATTCTCAATCTGTTTCTCACTCTCTCTCTCTCTCTCTCTCTCTCTCTCTCTCTCTCTCTCTCTCTCTCTGTTTGTTTTGTTCTCTTTCGTTCTCTCTTCGGCTAAATTGCTTTGTGGTTGCGCACAGAAGGAGCCAGATGGTCACTAGGTCAGCGCCCCCGCCCCCAGTCCCTTACCTAATCGATTTGTTTGCACTCTTATAACGCATCTTATGTGTGTATCAGCTGTTTCGCTTTTGAGTAACAGTGTCATCGAAACACTCTTTCCTTACAAAAAGGATGTAACGTTTCCAAAATCAAAGTTAGTTCACATTAGTTTCCAATTTTTTATCCCTTTTCAGTACAATTCTGAGGAAATTGGTCGAAAAGAAAATCCATGAACACCTAAATGCATATACGGTGAGATTAAAGGGGCATTAAGGGGCCTTTTCATTTCATTTTCGATCGGATACGGTCGGAAATCATGCGAATGAACTATGCAAAATTGTCTCGCACCCTCCTCATTTTCACAGCTATCTCAGTCAATTAGAATGAATTCGGGTCATTAGCATCCCCTGTAAATACCGGACACGCAGGGCGTACTGGCCATCCGCACAATCTGCGGATGGTCGGCCGTTTTTGGACACTTTAAAGCCAGGTCTATCGAAAACGGTACATTTCCGACCCATAGTCATATACATTTTCTTGATCAGCGAATTTTTCTTTCTTAGATGAGCCAATGTTGTGAAACCCGCCTGACTGTCTCTTTAAAGGCACCGTCAGGGGCCTTTTCGGATTGGAAATGAATGGTATGCTAATCGAGTCATTTCAATTGAAATCATTTTCCCCAACACCGCTCCAGCCAACGGCCGTGCGCAAAATGCTTGCCAAGTCTTCATTAGCATACGATTTGGAAAAGGCCCCTTGCGAGCCCTTTAATAAAGAAAACAATCTTCATTTTTAAAGATAATTTTTCCCTACATATTCTATTCTTCGATGGTTTTGTTCATTGAATTTGATAAAGAAATATATTTTGTTGCTTATTTGATCTATGTCATGATTTTATTCGCTGCTACCTCATATTTTGTTGAAAAATCAATGGAGCAGCTCCCAAAGTTTTACCAGGTTTGTGATTTTTTGTTATCGACTTCTTATTTAATTTCAGCACCGCCCATGGACACTGAAGAAAATCATTCAGCGGCCATTTTTCCGGCTATCATTTGTTGTAAGGGCTTTCACATCGATTATAAAGGGAATCACTTTTTAGTACTTTGCTTGTGTTCTTTTTTTGGCTCGAATTATCAACTTCTTCCAATGTAACTTGTTGCTACCTCTGCGAAGTAAGTGGAAAATCTAATAGAGAAGCAAAAACAAGATAATATACCATTACCATCCAACAACGAGTTTTCTGACAATGAGCTTTCTATCTCTAGGGAAGCTACAGTGGTATACCCTAATCAATCAAAGAAGACCGGGGCCATTTGACAGTTCGTGCAGATCTCCATAATTGTTTTCCGGCCTGAATCGGCCCTGACCCAGTTTCCCGGCTTGTCTAAATGTTTTTGCCGACATTTACAAAACAAAGTTGACTTCAGTGCTCTCACATGCCTTTCGTCAGTGGCCCGCCGCCGCCTTTCGTCAGTGGTCCGGTAGCCGAGGGGTGAAGGGGGCAGACTTCGACGCTGGATGCTCTATTTTCTTTTGCTTGTTTGTTTTTACTTGTTTACGGGTTTAGAAAGTTTTCACAAGTCTTTCGAAAATTGTCAAAACCACAGAGTTTTCCAACATAACGTTTATTCCACATTGTGACAAGGCTTGCTGCATTGACCACTTTCTTGTTCGTTATCATAGGTGCTAGTGGAATAAACGTTATGTTGGAAAACTCTGTGGTTTTGACAATTTTCGAAAGACTTGTGAAAACTTTCTAAACTCGTAAACAAGTAAAAACAAACAAGCAAAAGAAAACAGACCATGCTGGGATTCGAACTAGGTACCTCCTGCGTGGCAGTCTGCCCCCTTCACCCCTCGGCCACCGGACCACTGACGAAAGGCTGTGGCGGCGGCGGCCTCTTATAGGCGCGGCGCCGCACAGAGCGCAAACCCATCAAATTTCAATTGCGATTTTCTTGAATATGGAGAGCGCACAGCAAATTTGGACTTCAGTCCCTTTATTAGCAAGTATTAGGCTATGCAAAAATGTAGGTCTCGTTTGATTTGGCCACCCAGACCCAAACGACTACCCATGTCAGTGTAACGGGCGCCGGTTTTGTTAAAGTTCTATTTCTACGCAAATTATGAACCTTTTGTCATTTCGTGAGGAATTTCGAGGAGGTTTAGGCATTCAGAAATACGGTTCCACATTAAAAGAAAAAATTTCAAAAACATGTCGCTGATACCTTACGCAATTACACGTTTGGGATATGCGGCCAAATCTGTGGAAAGAGTTGTTGCGTATAGCTTTCGCCAAATTCGCCAAATTGGAATCATGCCAACAAAATTAGAATGTTCAAGTGATCCTCTGTTGACATTGAAGTTCGTAGTCTAATCAGTAGTCAACAGAGCATGCTTTGCACAATTTGGCAATTAGCATATGATTTCGTATTGGCTACAGCTATAAACAGTTGGCAATATGGCAAAGCAAACGCGATATAGTAATATGTGATACGAAAAAGGAAAAAAATTGTTAAATTTCAGTTCATTTATTCTACTACTGCGTTGTCGCCTTCAATTTCGTTATCCTGTACGATACCCGCTTAACGGATTATGAGGTAGTTTTATGGGAAATTGAATTTCCGATTCAGCAACACTCCCACATCCTCTTATTTTGGCCCCCAGTTCGGTAAATACAACAAGTTGAAATTAATTTAAAACTCCTGTTTTTCCATAATGAGAGGTGAAACATTTTATAGAGAGACAATCAAGGGGGGAGGTGAACAATGCACTCAAAATTCTAGGTTTTCCAAGGTGTTTTTCTAGTTTTAAAGTGTCCAAAAACGTTCGAAGCTCTGCGATTTGTGCGGATGGTCAATACTTCCTAAGTATCTGCCGTTTAGGAACTATCTGTTTTCAATGTTTCTAATCTAATGGACAAGAACAGATGGTAAATGAGGAATGCTCTAGACAATTTTCCACATTTATTTGCATAATTTGCCACCACTTAAGACGCCGTCTCTGGAAAACTCAAGCAGGCTACTGTTTTAGAAATTAGGTCATAGTCTAGAATCGGCTCAAATTTGGTCAATAACCTTCCTAGGACCAATATACGACGTTTTGAAAGTTTTAGGGCAGAATAGAAAAAACATGCAGAACATGCAGAACATGCAAACATGCAGCATGCGGCACCAAGCGCGGCATCAATTCACGCGCTATTACGGACCCACTAATCCTTCAACTTTAAATTAATTATTTTTCTTTAAATATAATAAATTTATTTAAATAATATAATTTTAAATAAAATTACTTAATTTAATAAAATGTTTTAATAATAAAAATACAATAAACATAATTTATTCGGTAAATAATACATCACTGAATATAACTTTAAAGCTTTAACTTTCTACAAATATTATAATTATCTTAAATTTTTATTTAAAAGCCAATTTTGTTCGGCTACGACTGGTGACTGAAAAATCACATGCAAGCCCTTGATTTAGCGATTTCATTGAAAAGAACTGCATTCATTCTCCCCGTGTAGCCTCTCTCACGATTCACCTCTTCCCTCCCTTCCTACCTCCCTCTCCCTCTCTCTCTCTCTCTCTCTCTCTCTCTCCCTCTCTCTCCTCTCTATCTCTCTCTCGCTCTCTCCTCTCTATCTCTCTCTCCCTCTCTCTCCTCTCTATCTCTCTCTCGCTCTCTCCATTCATTTTGGCATCCGGAAGCCCTCTTCTCTTCGAGTTGTGTTCCTGTCGAGTGTTCCACGGCATCGCCCTATTCTGGTCTGATCCTTTGGATTATTTCAAACATTCTTCAATTATATTTAAATAAAAATAATTAATTTAAAATTGAAGGATTAGTGGGACCGTAATAGCGCGTGAATTGATGCCGCGCTTGGTGCCGCATTCTGCATGTTTGCATGTTCTGCATGTTCTGCATGTTTTTTCTACTGCCAGTTTTAGCTCAATTTTTTGACCTGGGTTACGGTAGGGTACTGTAATTTTGCGAAATTGGTCAAAATCAATCGAATTTGTGATTTTCTATTTACTTTTGGCGCGAATACACTAAATCTAAACTTTTAATAGTAAAAAGATTATGTACATTTGTACAGGGCCCAGAAGACCTCAAAAAAGTGAGATTTGACGTTTAAAAAAGCTGTTTTTCGCATTTTTCGACCTTTGACTTAAAAGACGCGCAAAATGTGAACTAGCCCATTGAATTCTTCTTTTTCTTGCGCATCTAAAACATGTATCAATGTTAGAATTATCTGGACCGCATCATGACGAAAAATGCCTTTGAAAGCGAACAAAAATTCAAGGTCAAAATTTTTTGACCTACCAAAAATGAATTTTTCCCTGATCGAATCGATGAAAAAGTTCGCTTTCAAAGGCATTTTTCGTCATAATGGGGTCCAGATAATTCTAACATTGATACATGTTTTAGATGCGCAAGAAAAAGAAGAATTCAATGGGCGGCTAATTCCCTTTTGCGCGTCTTTTAAGTCAAAGGTCGAAAAATGCGAAAAGCTGCATTTTTAAATGTCAAATCTCACTTTTTTGAGGTCCTAGGAAGGTTATTGACCAAATCTGAGCCGATTCGGAGACTATCACCTAATTTCTAAGATGGCCTTATGGAAGCCGCTCGATTCTTCCAGAGACTGTTTCTTAACTTTGATAAGCGAAAAGTATCCGTCCTGGGTCATTTACCTTTTATGTGATTCTCTTTAAGGATTTATACAGACATTTTCATTTAAAGAAATTTCCTAATTAGCTAACTAAAACGGGTAACCAGACATTTCGGCTTTCGTATTGAGTGGCCACAGCCCGCCGCACGCTTTAGCAAATCGGCAAGCGGCTTTTAGTGGCTTTTCGTTGCGGGACCTAACTGCTGCAATGCATTGAAGTAACGAAACAAAGATGCAGCAAACCTGGGAAAACTGACAATTTTGGTACAGATTTGACATCATAAATGAGTAGTACACACATGTCCCATTTGGCGTGAGTTTTTTCGAGGAGCGAAAATGATTCCATCCCAAGAAACACGGTTTTTTGCGTTTCTCTTCAATTGTACTCAAGAACCTATGTGTGCCAAAACTCACGCCAAATAATGCATATATGCTCTACAGATTGATGTAGAGAACTGCCAATTTGATATTGTGCCGACTTCACGTTTGCTGCATCTTTGTTGTGCACGATGTTTAACGATGACCGCTGTTTAAGTACGGTGAAACAGCTGCCTCTGATTAAGCTTATTTAATTACATTTTTAATTAAAACTTTACATATATTGGTGTAATACACCCCATTTTGTCCTTTGAAACTAAATACTGGAATATTCCATGTTAAAATGAGTTTTAAAAGGCGTTTTTCCATCCCCCGTTTGATACGCAGAGTTATCGTGCCGGGATCCACCTCCAATCTTAATATTATAACAAGAAAACAGTAAATTACATGTTAAAATGAATAAAAATAAGCGTTTTTAATTATTACTACTACAGTTTAGGCGGTTTAGGTGGAGCGCGATTTTGAAAAGGCTGCCCTTTAACCTGCCGGCCTCGGCGAGCTGTGTGGCGGAAAAACGTGGTTGGGAATAGACTACGGTAGCGGTTTTCCCGTTTTTTTTTTTTTAAATTGTATAACTATGTTCTCTTTAAGCCATTCGATGATAACAAGTACAGTACTACTAAAATAACATCAGTTGCATGCGATGGCCAACCCTACATAACTTACAGTGGAACCTTCACAATAAATCTGGAGTGCTCAATGGTAGTAAAAAAGCAATAATAAAAAATAAACTTTTATTTTAGATTTGGCATTCCAAGGGGTTCGTATTAAGAAGAAAGGTCAACGGTGGTGAAGAATTGGTGGAGTTCCCCTTACCAGATTTCACAATTTTTCCCGGACAGACCATAACAGCAAGTTGCTTTTTTCATTGAATAAATATAAAAAATTCAGTTGGTGCCGGAATCGGCAAGTCACGTAATCTGCAGCGAACGTGTTCCTGGCTTTAGATGCTTTGGACGTGATGCTGGAAAAGGGATTTCAACATATTTGATGGACAAGTCATCCCATGTAAAAGCATTTCGCAGGGTCAGGCGCACAACATAACAGAATTATAAAGAAGTTTGTCGAGATTGAGGTTGTTCTTCTGATCCCTGATAATAAAACGCTACCGTGTTTGTCTGTGTGTGCGTAGTGTATCAGCGTAGATCCACGCGTTCATTTCCCCAGCGAAGGAGGGTGGGCTCGGCCGTAGGCCGAGTTTCACGTGCTTCACGGCATTTTCACGGACGAAGGGCGAGTAATAAATGACCGTAGGCCATGAAACTACGTCCGACGGCCGCGTGTTAATGCGGCCGCAGGCCACAGACCAGAAGGGGGCGCACCGTACACAGTATGCTCACCATATGGTAAAACGCAAGTAGCATTCCATTGAGTCCATCTGCTTATTCTAATGGTTAAAGTTTTCGCTGCGAGATATCGTCAATGGAAAAACGCTCATTAGCATATTCTAAGAGTGTTTTCTCCATTGAACTAGGACCGGAAGTGGGCTTCGATCTCATTAGAATGAGCAGATGAGTTTAAAGGGACCGTCAGGGGCCTTTTGCAAGTTTATTCTATTTGATTATTCATAATTTATTATTTCAGGATTCCATACCCATTTTTTATGCACGTATCCGATAAAAAAGTATTTTAACGATGAATAAGTGAAAAATTTTGTTCCAACGGCTCTCAGCCAACGGTCAGGCGCAGAGGCGACGTCGCGGTGTTTACAGAAAAGTGTGCGCAAATCGGCAAGCTGGCACTTTGCCAAAATTTTCTTTGCGGAATTTCAAACCCGGTTTTAATTTTAGCTCTAAAAAGTGTATTTTAATCGTTTTTCGGTTTTTACACTGTTTAAAATAATTACACGCTAAATAACTGCCGTAAAATATATGAAAATGCATAAAAATATAGCTGATAGCCGAGTGGGCTGTGGAAAAAGGCTCTCAGCGGCGTTTCTCGTTCAGTCTGCGTCTCTCAGCGAGAGGTTTGATCCTCGCAGCCAAATCAAGTCAACAAATCCCAAAGGAGTAGTCGCGGGCAATCGTAATCGCAGGTAGTGCCGCGTTGGTTTTATTACCGTGGGGGTACTGTAGCATAAAAAGGTCCATGACAATCCCTTTAAACACCGAAAAAAATTTTAAAAAAATCTCTTGAGTATATTTTTAAAAAATCAACCAAAAAAATTAGAGTGCAAAGTATGAAATTTTTTTCATATTTTGGGTTGCATTTTTTATTGCCAAAAATCGGAGTCTTCCGATCGGTCTAATTATTGGCACCAAACTTGGTGAAGTAGTACTCTATCGATTGATGGGTATTTCGCAATTTATTTCGAAATAGCCGCGAACTTTTTTTTTAAAGCGTGTTCCCAATTTTTTTCGATTTTGACTGATTTTTTGGGGTGGTTAGTTGTAATTACAAATGAACTAACTTGTGGCAAAAAAATTGTGAAAATCGATCAAAGCATTCAAGAGAAAAGTTCAAAAAAGAGCAAAAGTCGACGTTTAAACGAAATTTGACGTTTAATAACGCAGCCTTCAACTTCTGAGGGTGAGGCGCGGATTGTAGTTTATATGGGCATGTACCAATTTTATGACGTTCAAAAAACCTCATTTTTATCAAACAGAAAAAAATTTAAAATTGTGATGTAACATTTTTTTTGGAATCGAACAAAAGTAAAATAACAGTATTTTTGGAAAAGTTATATACTGCCATGAAAGCAATATGGCAGATCCTGAAATTGAAAAATCATTGCAAAAAAAATTGAAAAGAAAAAATTGCAAAAAAACTGTTTTTTTATTTGCGTTTTCAAGCTCTTCTCACTTTCAAAGTATTGCGAAATAGGGACAGTTTTTAGGTATTACCTCCAAACAAACTTTTATTCTCTAGCAGGACAAAGTGTGACTTTGAGAAATACCTTGAAACAAAAATTATGATCGCCGAAAGTGGGTGCATCGTGAATGTTTGCAAAATGGTTTTTAATTTTGAAATGAATTGAATGTTTCAACAAAACCTGGGACAAAAAATATAATTTTGACCGAATGTTTTAAAACACAAATCTTCATATCTTCATTCCTATTCAGCCGATTTCGCTCAATTTCGGACAGGTTAGTGAATTAGTTAGTAGCAAGCGATGAACTGAAAATGAATCGATAAATCGATTTCTTGATTGGGTCCTGGAACGAAATTTCATATCTCACGTCCCACTGAAGCGATTTGGCCCTACTTTGGATATATTGTAGCACTGGGTAATATAAAGCGATATCCTACTGTTTGATTCAAATATCGATTTTTTATTGGGTCCTGGCACGAAATTTCATATCTCACGTCCTACTGAGCCGATTTTGCCCTACTTTTAATATAGGGCAGCCTTGACTAATACAAAGCGATATCCTACTGCTTGATTCGAATATCAATTTTTTGATTGGGTCCTGGAACGAAATTTGAACCTTTACAATTCGAACCCTTGAAATAAATGCGGTTTATAACAGAAACATAGAAAATCAAACGATTGGCATGGGCTTGCGCAGAAATTAATAAAAATACGCGAACCAGTCGGCAATAAGCTACACATAAATTGAAAACACGTTTATAGACCTTTTTGTGCGGGGAAGAAGCGTTTCAAATAACAAAATAATAAAAAGACTTTACAAAACCTCTATTTCGGCATTTTAATAATTTAAACTTCGAGCTACTCAAAAATTGCACGGTTTAATTCTTAAGTGATAGCTTTCGTTTTGGGACCCAACACAATGCAATTTTGGTGTAATTGTTTACAATTACAATTTGGGCATTGTCAGTTGAACTTTAAATGTTTAAAATTATTATTGCATTTTATTGTCTTTGATCAGTTATTTGCCAATTTTCCAACAAATCTCTCGTTTTCCCGTGCCCATGTTGATCGTTTGCTCTCGGCAGACACGGCTATTTGTGTACCGTCGGCGGATTTCCGGAGACTTTGACACCCGCCGGGGCCCGTCCGGTCCCCCGACTGACCATGCCTTCCCCATATAAACCCCCAATCCCCCTTCATTCCATCCGAAAATGCAACATCACATCCTTCTCTCCCTAGCCGTTCTCTCAATCGCCGCCTTCTTCTACGATGTACAAGCGGCGCCAACTGCAGTGGCTCTTAGAGATGCCTCATCTACAGCTATTGACACCCTAGGAGACTCTCATCGTGTTAAGAGACAGGGTGGAGGGTGCGGCTGCGGTTGCGGCTGTGGCTGCTGCTGTTGCCGTCCCAAATGTTGTTGCTGTTGCCGAAGGTGCTGCACTTGTTGTAGAACTTGCTGCTGTACTCGTTGTTGCACCTGCTGTCGTCCTTGCTGCTGTGGATGCGGATGTGGTGCGTTCATAATCTCAAAGTATCATAGCTTAGGGCGAAAACGAACTTTTGAAAACAAAGATTCGCCTCTTTAGCATCAAATTCGTGAACAAAAACGAGAAGACCGCATCTGTGACCCAAAAAAAACTAGGTCTGCCCCCGTTAGAGGACCAAAACTGCGTTTACCCACAGGCATTTATGCCTATGGCTTTCGCTTCATCGCTTTTCTACCAATATGAACCGAATTTTGCAGTTGTGCGCTACTCTGGAAAAAAAGAAGAAACGTAATTTCGCTCAAAACTTTTAACAGCCGTCATTTTGCAAATTTAGTTTCAGGCCAAAAATTCAAATTTTCTTGTTTTTGGTCGGAAAAAATGCTTGCATAAATAGCCCATCTCTGCGTTTTCCATGTATAATTCTGCATATACTTTGCTTTTTTGAGGTATGTCACAACTAAATTCGAGTAAAATAGATTTTCCATTGCAACCGCTTTCTCAACACTTGTGTTAAAGGGACCATAAGGGGCCTTTTCAGAATCGTATGTTAATGAGGATTTGGCAAGCATTTTGCGCACGGCCGTTGTCTGGAGCGGTCGGTGTTCGGGAAAATCTTTTCAATTGAAATGGCTCGATTAGCATACACCCCATTTCCAATCAGAAAAGGCCCCTGACGGTCCCTTTAAGACACATGCCCTCAAACAATTTTCGCCCGTCGCGGTGCGCACGATTCGTTCCTAATAAAAAATTATAAACGCTAAACCCAAAAATGTTATGCTAATTACTTTAATTACTCTGCCCTATGAAACAGGTGACTTCGCAGTGTCGCAGTGGGGCGCGGCGCGGTCGCGTCGCGGTTTCTTACAAAAATTGAGGTATAAGCCTAAAATTTCATCTTCTCTTGATATTTTGTACAAAAACTCTTGTAAAGGCAATAAATGCTTACAAATCGATTTTATTATACGGTGCCAAAGTTTCGCTATTGTGTGGTAGCCAATTTTTCACTTTTCCACGCGTCGCGGCGCGCGCGGTCGTTTAGTTGGCACTTCATTTAACCTTTGTAATTTCCACCGATCCTACTTTGGTGGTTTTCAAAAAAGTGAGATTATTCTAATTACCCATTTTATCATCAAAAAAGCGTTATGCAAAGGGACGTGGCCCATTTTTGGCCAAAGTAGGATCTGAAAGGAGTAGATTTTCAAGGAAATCAAATTTTCAGGATGCTGCGGATGCGGAGGAGGTGGCCGCAAGAGACGTTCTCTCCAGAACCTTCGCATCAAGCTCGCTGAGAAGCTCGCCTCCCTCCTTCCCTCTGACTCAGCTGCTGAGGTTGCTTCTGAATCCGCTGTCGAAGTCTCCACTGATGCTTCTACGCTTCTCGAAGCTTCCACCGAGTCTCTCCCCGTGGAGACATCAGAAGCCCCTCGTGAAAAACGCCAAGTCGTCGCCCAGACCTCCATCGGAGCCATTGTTGATGTGCCCGAGTGGCCCAACTCCTACGGTTACTATTAATTTGTTTTAATTTTAATTATGATTTTCTAATTATGGTTTTTAAGTATTGTTTTAATGAAAAATTGCTAATTAACCCCTCGAGTTGAAGGGAAATGGGATTCTGGCTGGCGAGCGCCGCGTCCCCATAAAGATCGGCCGATAAAGGGGAAGATTTGTGGACGCCGGCATGTTGCGAACCAGCCCATTCACTGGCAATTGATGTACACTTCTGAGAAATCAGTTGGGCAGGGAAAGGAGAGAGAAATGAGTTTTCAAAGAGTTTTTTTCAATTATGCCTCTCTCTCTCTCCCACTCTCTCTTCATCTCTCTCTCTCTCCCTATTTTTCCCTCTCTTTTTTTCATTTTACTCACTCACTCACTCTCTCTCCCTGTTTCCGCGTGTCGGTTTTGATTTTTCTCTAACAATCTCTTTTTCTCCATCTCCCTCTCATTATAGGGGCCCTCTATCTCCCTCCTTCTGTCTCTGTCTGTATATCTGTCTCTGTCTCTCCCTCGCTCCCTCCCTTCCTCTCTCTCTCTCTATCCCACCTCTCTTTCTCTCTCTATCCCCCCCTCTCTCTCTCTCTCTCTCTCTCTCTCTCTCTCTCTCTCTCTCTCTCTCTATCCCACCTTACTCTCTCACTGTCAAGCTGATAGCGAGACTCTGTTTACGGAGAGTACACGGAGATTAGCGCTAGGCGAGACTGATATGGGAATTCGGAGGCGTGGGAATGTTTTCAAACAAGCGTGCGTATCAGAAATGAATCCTCGTGAGAGACAAGATGAGCGAGAGAAAAAAATGAATTTTTTTGAATAAGGGAGCAAAAACGCTAATCAGAACTGAGAAAACGATACAGAGGGTGCGATCCAGAGTTATAGTAGGTAAAGCAAACAAAAGACCCAAGTGCGGATTCGAACCCGGGTCGCCAGATTTGCAAGCGAGAACGCTACCACGCGGCTTCCGGGAGAGGAGCGCAATGTTTATCATATTGGCTTCAGCGATGGCCCGAGTCCGTGGCGAAGTGGCAGCGTTCTCGCTTACAAATTATGCGACCAAGGTTCGTTTCTCCCCTGCTGTATTTATTTTTTCCTAATTAAACTAAACTTTATATACAATTTGAAAAGGTCTCTGGTTACTGTTGGTTTTTCTTTAACAAAATATGGAAAACCACCCAACAAAATGTTTTCCTATATTTTAAAATGCGATTTTCACCACTATGGGAAATCTCGATTGAATTTGTCTCTAAAGAAAAAAGTTAGATAATACACTGCAGATTCTTAAGCCGAATTTTAATTTTTCCCCATAATTGAAAGTTGCCGAGAAAATTTGCAAATGTTTTGCACTTTTCCAGTTTTCCGACCAAACCTTTTTCTCGCTGTAAATTCGGATTCTGGTTAAATATAGTCTGTTTCCAAAGGACGGTCTTCGATTTTTGGGCAATCGTGAAAAACTACACTTATTTAATCAAAAAAGATTTGAAACATAGAAGTGAACAGGGATATATTAAGCGAAAGAGCACTGTAAAAGCGGAGTGCGCAGACAATTAGCTGGAATCGTTGCGGGACCAAAGGTACCTAGTCCTTTAAAAATTGGGAAAATCCTTGCCCATTCGTTGGAAATTGAGTATACAAATGTTTTTGAAAGTGAATTTTGAACAAAATGAGTTATAAAAATCTAGGTTTTTCAAACTTTGGAAATCGATCGTCCGCCTACCGTAACCCGGCACCTCAAAATGAACATGGCCCAAAACGTTCAGGAATTCATAATGGGGTCATAGGAAGGTCATACACAAGTTTTTAGCAAAACCGATTTTTTCTATGTCCCTCAGGCCGCCGCTCAATTCTTACAGAGAATAACTTAACTATTTCCATTCTTCCAACCGGCGCTCTGTTACGTTCTTTCCCCCAGCTTTCTTTGTAGAAAACACACATTCTGGTGATAATCGCTGTGCGTCGTGTCGGCACGTTTTGCTCCGCTTTTTTGCGTATGGGAAGGCCCGTGTACAATGGGCCGTCTAATGCTGTGTGCTGGCCACTGAATCACCTTTGTCAGTCGCTTTTTCTGCCCTTTCGGGAAGATGTCTAATGACAGCCGACTGTCCTTTCGGCAAAAAAGGAACGCGGAAACCGTTCCAGAGACAAAGAAGAAGGTTGTATTGTACATTCCCATCTAGAGGGATGAAGATTACCAAGAAAACGACCCAAGTTCGATCCCATCATATGTTTCACGAAAAGGAAGTGTTTCCCAGCCCTCCAACAACCCACCGGCTGCCTGATCGCGTGGCCACGTTTTCGGTGAAACGGCCATAAATTGGTGCAAGACGCCCGTCAGCGGCGGATTGTTGCGCTTTTACGAGGTCTCGACCGGTCGCCATTCGCGTGCCGAACCCACGGGGACATACAGTAACCGTTAAAAGGTTGTAAGTACAGTTGTAAAACAAGATTATTGTCTTTTGAGTACACATTGAAGGACCGAATGTTAATTGTATGTGATTTGGTCAACTTGATACCAATGAGAGAGAGAGTGAGAGAGAGAGAGTGAGACAGAGAGAGAGACAGAGAGAGACAGAGAGACAGAGAGACAGAGAGACAGAGAGACAGAGAGACAGAGAGACAGAGAGACAGAGAGACAGAGAGACAGAGAGACAGAGAGACAGAGAGACAGAGAGACAGAGAGACAGAGAGACAGAGAGACAGAGAGACAGAGAGACAGAGAGACAGAGAGACAGAGAGACAGAGAGACAGAGAGACAGAGAGACAGAGAGACATACCGATCCCCTCATATCCCAACGGTCTCTCTTCCTCCCGCAAGCCGTTTGTCCTCTTCCTCGGTCAACGGTTCCCACAATCCTACGGACAATTGACTTCGGAGACAAGGCCAAGGAGTACCGTAATCTTCGTAGCGCCGACAGGTAAAAAAGAAACTACCGTAGTCTGAAGAAGGTCGAAGTAGATAACCACGCCCCAAATTTATTCTTATTATCATGACGGGCGTGCGACCATAATGAACTTCACATCTCATAAAACTCTCTGTCTCTCTGTCTCTCTGTCTCTCTGTATCTCTGTATCTCTGTCTCTCTGTCTCTCTGTATCTCTGTCTCTCTATCTGTAAGTCTCCAAGTCTCTAATTCTTCAAGTCTCTAGGTCTCCTGCCTCCCTCGTCCTCCTAACTTCTCCTAATCTCATCTAGGGCGTTCCCCTTCCAAAAAGAGGAGCCCTCCACCCTCTGTGTGAACGGGAAGGGCGTGTTGGCGCTGCTCCTCCTTTCCCAGCGCCATTCGTCACTGCGTCGTTTGTTGATAGCGCGTGCCTTTTGATGAGCCGCCATTACAGCCCCGTGCGTTGCAATTCTAGCCGCCTCCACTTCACGCTGGGCACATTTTCTGTTCCCTTTGAACTGGTTTTCAGCCTGAAATCACTGTAACACGCTGTTACCTTTTTCAAAATGCCGCTGTTTTCAAGAGAAACCGCAAAAGTTTTGCAATTGGGGAGAAATTTCGTTTTATGACCATCAGCTGTTGCAACGGAGCGACAACAAAAACTTGTTGGGCTCTTTTGAAATTTGTTGATCTTCTCTTTCTCAGTCGTTGCAACAAAATTTAGCTATCCGAATTGGAAAATGTTTCATCTGAAGATCTGAAGGTGACCAGTATGTTTTTTTCTCGATAAAATCGTACAAAGATAATTTTTTTTACCATGCCAATTGTCTCCCTGTCTTCACGCTGGGCCCATTTTCATTTTGCAGGTGTTCTGTTTACCACAACTTACAAAGGTTGTTAACCTTTATAAACAGTTACGGTGCACAGTGAAGTTGAGATTTTTCGGAAATTTCGAAAAAATGATTTTTTTTCCCATCAACTGTTGAAAAATTTGTCTAAACAGTTTGAAACCGTAGACCTAACCCCAATTTCATGCAAACAATAGAATCCCTAAGGGGCTGAAACTCATGTGATCAAACAGCTCAAAAATTTTGCATAATGAATCTTGAATCTCTACTTCAGTTTGCTAAATAGGTGAAAAAATGGCGTGGCCGTATTAGAAATTTTTTAAAATTTTATTTTAGCTTATTTTGGGAACAACTTTAGAACTTTTGTGCTAGCTTATAAAAAGTAGGACTGGCAAAATTTTCGATCGTATGATACCTTGAAAAAAATAAGGCCTCCACACTTCTTTAGAAGAGAAAGAGTGATAGAAAGAAAAAGAGGCAAAGGAAAAAGCAGGAGAGAGAAAAAAAGTAAAGATTGAACAAAATGAAAGAGAGGGGAGAAGCACAACATACAGACAAGGAAGAGAAACTGATAGAAACAAAAATAGAGAGAGGGGGGGAAAGGAATAAGTGAGTTAGAGAAAGGAAGACAAATAGCAAGAAATAAAGAGAGAGAAAAGACAGATACATATAAAAAGGGAAAAAGAGAGCTAGATATTTAGAGAAATAAAGAGAAAAATAGAGAAAGAGATTGAAAAAAGTAAGTCAGAAACGAGAATCACACATTGACTCAGAAAATGGAGACTCACGCACTCTCTTCGTTTTTTAGATCTTCCTTTTAACAATTCTCTTATGGTGTGTGTGTGTGTGTGTGTGTGTGTGTGTGTGTGTGTGTGTGTGTGTGTGTGTGTGTGTGTGTGTGTGTGTTTGTTGTCCCGCCGTTTTGTTACGCTGGGTCAGTCACGTGATCTGCACTCTCTCTATTCACGCAGTCTTTTCTCAAAGCGGGTTCTAACTCTACGTAAATGTGACGGAAACATTACGGAATCTGGCCGTTTTCACCGGTCATTTCGGGGGCGCAGCCCCCGGCGAGCGGCCGCAGGCCGCGAGCAGCCAGAATATTCAGGACAGTCGAAGGCTGGCCGGAATATTCTGGTTACAAAGATACAATGCTAGAACGAGTGAGTGCCAAAAGAGACAGAGAGAGAGGAGAGATAGATAAATAATGAGGGTGAGTGAGACAAAAGGGGAAGAAAATAGGAAGAGAGAGGGGAGAGACAGAAAGAGTCGGTGAAAGAATGCAAAGACGACCGAGAGAAAGAAAGAAAGAGAGAGAGAGAGAGAGAGAGAGAGAGAGAGAGAGAGAGAAAAGAGGGAGAGACCTGGGGAGAGATAAAGTTATGAAAGTTTTGTGAACAAAATGAAAGCGAAAATACAACAATTTCGGTGTACACAATCTTGTTTTCGAAATTTTGACTGATTCGCTTTTGTCTGTTAGAAAGCCAAATTATTAATAACCTTTTATTTGCCTCCCTTGTCAATTACGCTTCTTTATTTACCTTCCGCTCGTGTCAGCTTGTTTCCCACACTGCCAAATGATAAGGCCCACCCGGGGTCATGAGAAAATTCCGTGCCATGTTTATCTTGACCACTGCTTCATTGTAAACTTTCCGTGCGAGACCTTTCCGCCCCGTTTCGTTTTTTCTACCCAAACTGAACTGTCGTTATGTTCGCGTTCGCCGCCTAATGGTCTCATTAAGATTAAATCTCGCCCCTCAATGTTGCCTTTTTTCGAGTACGGTAGCTGCGTGTCCCCCATGAGTCCGCTGCAATTGCCGACGACTTCTGCAGAACCGATGGATAGAAAGGTTAGTTTCTCGGTGTTTTCTTCCGGGCTGGCCCGCGTGGGTATTCTATGTCGCTCGTTGCGCTTCATTTTGTGTTGTTTCTTTAAGCTCAAGAACAAAACACGAAAAATACAGTGGTAAAATTGGGCTAAAACTCACTAACAGTGAAAACGACTATGAAAATCGATTATCGATTTTTGGGTTGAAATACTGTAACTGACTCCCGGGGTACTGTAACAAACCTGAAAGTTGAGAAACCCGGAGATGTTTCATACGAAAGCAATTGCAATGCACAGAAACGATTTCTCATGTGCCCCTGGTGTGAATTACAGTACAAGATCGATTATCGATTTCTCAATTATTTTCACTTTTATTGAGTCCACCACAACGTAAATACAAAATTACAGCCTGATTGGATCCTTTTCAACATTTTCTGTCAAAGTTCTCTGAAAGGTTTCAAAAAATTTCTAAACCCAATATTTTCTGCGAATATTTGTAAATGAAAAACTTCGGTAATGGTTTAGCAGGCGGCTACATGGAAAATTCCTTTGTGAATGGCTGCGGCAGTGCTTAGACTGAACCATTTAGACTGACTACGTGAACCATTTAGAATATTAACAAACCTAAGAATTACTGTTTTTTTATACTAACAAGAGAATGGATTTTCATCAGTGTGGCCAAATGATACGAGGTAGATTGCAAAGAGTGCCCCAATACTTCAGTTTTAAGGAACCGATTTCAAAATCTGCTTTCGACCCTTGGTTTTCGAGAAAACGCGATTTTTCTGTGGCCAACCCCACTGTCAAATTCGCTTCCCGAAAGTGTCCGGGGCGCGGGTCAATTTGAATTGTGATTTGGTGGTGCACTGGTAGAGCGTCTGACTACTATGCGAAAACTTTTTGGTTCGAATCTTTGCGATGTAATTATTTTTGCTTTTGTATCAAAGAGAACGAAAATGTATTGAAGAACATTTCCCGGTTGAATTAGTTGTACATGTTTCTTTTTATGTCGTGTTAATATAAAAAACGCATGAATCATTTTAAAATATATTTGTAACTTAAATTAGAAATACAGCGTTAAACAAAAAACATTGCAAAAACATTTTCGTTCTCTTTGATACAAAAGCAAAAATAATTACATCGCAAAGATTCGAACCAAAAAGTTTTTGCATAGTAGTCAGACGCTCTACCAGTGCACCAGGAGTATACGTAAACTGACGGACATCGTCACGGACACCGCTGCTTCATTTTCCATATCCCCCATCAGAAAATTTTCCATGTAGCCGCCTGCTAAACCATTACCAAAACTTCGTTAGCAAGGCAATTATTTTGCGAAAAAAATTGGTACCTGAGGAAATTGGTACCAGATGAGGAAAAAAGGCAAATTAAAAAAAAATTGAATGTAGTCTGTTTTAAAGTTTACATTTGTAAGCTTTAAAGGCAGTGTGTCACCAAAATTTGACCTTCTTAGAATTTAAAACTTATACTTTGCAAAATTAGACCTTTCGAAGACGATTTCAATAATGTTTATATTTTTCCAAAAGTGTGTTTTCAAAGGTTATATTTAGCGCCTCAATGTTTTCCCGCGAAATTTTTGAACTCAATTTCATGCCGCTCTCTCAATTTCTAATGCTGAAAATGAATCTTTCGCCTCGCCATCGAAACGATGAATAATTTTTTTCTGAACAACTCTGAACAATTCTGTTTTTTTTCCATTTTCAGCACATTGAAGCTACGAATTGATCGTCAAGTGCTGCTACCGTAACCCAATTTAAAAAAAAAACTGGTCCGCGCCTATTTTTGCAAAATTACGTGCTTCATTTATTTAACAACCTTTTTTAATATAAAAAATTGAGTAAAATAAAGTTGATTGAAACTTCAAAGATTCATCACGTTTCAGGTAAAGAAACCACTCATGGAAAAACTGAGGCGCAAACGAATCAACGAATCTCTTGACGCTCTGAAAGATTTTGTTCTTCTTTTCGATGCAGAGCATAGGTATTCATTTCACAAAATTGAGATCACTAACTTATTTTAGGAGAAACGTTCCCAGAAAACACTTAGAGAAGGCGGATATTCTGGAGAAGACGGTTGAATGTGTTCAACAGCTCAGAATGGGAGGCAGTCATCCACAGGGTAAGCGCGATTTTCAACCGCCAGCAAGGGTCCGACAGGCCCGCGGCCCGATAGTTCTCACGGGCCGGACCGGGCCGACTTGAAAAAAATCCTCGGCCCGGCTCGCTTCGGCCCGCTTCGGCCCGTCTAGTCGGACCACCCAGTCAAACTGTCACCCACACGACCAAGGTTCAATCCCGGTCGGGACACTTTATTGTTTCTAACTTAAAATTAGTTTAAATGTGTAATAGAAGTATAATAAAAGTGTTTTCGGGGGTTAAAAAATTGACGTAAGCCAAAATAACGATTTAAAAAAATTTTAATTTGACAAGTTTACAAACCGGGCCGGGCCGGGCCGGGCGGACACTTTTCTCGGCCCGGCCCGTTTTGACCTAGCATAACAATTACATTAAAACAACTAAAACAACTAGGGCAAAAAACATTGGTCGCGGGGGATCGAACTGGGGTCACTTTGGATTGCCAGTCCGATCTCACAGCTCGCCAAAACAGCCATGCAAACGGCGCACGCGAGTTCATTCGCTTTTCGTTGCGGGACGAGATGCCCATTTCTAATGGAATTAACGAAATACTAATGCACCGAGCCTAAGAATACTAGCTTATTTTTTAAAGGTTTCTTTTTACAGATCGGTTAGAAAGGCTTGTACCCTTTGGGCTGAGTTTTTTGCCGGCATCAAATTCATAGCGACCCGAGAAACACAGTTTTTCGTGTTTTTCGGTCATCTCCACTGAGAATATTCTGGTGCCAAAACTCACCCCAAATGGGACATGTATTTGCAATAAGTTGACGCTTAGTTTGCCCAATTAAATCCTGTGACCGTTCCGGGCTCGTTGCATTAGTAGTCTGCATGTTGTTTAGCTACAGTAACCAAACACTAGTCGAAGCTGAACCCCTCATTGTATCAGTATTTTTTATTGAAATATTGTATAAAAAGGTAGCTAATTTTTCATTTTCTTTTTCCAAATATTCAAAAAAAAATTTTAATGGTAAATTAACCATAAAAATCATGTTTTAAAGCTTGCAGTCTGAACTGCAGGCATGTCGTTGCGGGACCTAGCTCCACTGAAACGGCGATTTCCTGAAATCTGGCTGCAGCGAATTCGAGAATTCGGGGGAATTTTTTAAAGCTCACTTTTCATATATTGATGAAGAGAACTTATATCTCTTGGAATGAGTTTTTTAGCGATTTAAAAAACTCAACTGCCTCAGAAAAACAGTATTTTGTGTTTTTCAATTATTTTCCGTTAATGAATTTTCGAGAAAAAACTCAGCCCAAAGAAGGCATTACTGGGCTAAACATTCACAAAAAGAGTGGTTACTGAAAATGGCTGGAACGTCCAGATTGGCGGCGGCAAGTTTGTGTTTCATCAGCCAGCTGTCTGACGCGAATTTGACATTTTTGGGGTAATTTATCTATATAAATAGGCGAAATAAATGTTTTTCTTATTGTTTTAACATTAAAGTAGCAAATTACTTGTTAAAATTAATAAAAAATAAGCATTTTTAATTTATACTACTACAGTTTAGGTGTTTGTAATGGAGCGCGATTTCGAAAAGACCATCCTTTAACCTGCCGGCCTCGGCGAGCTGTGACCTCTTAGCCACTCGGCATGAAAATAAGACAAAATTTATATAGGATTGTTCTAATCCATTTTAACATGGTGTGTTTTGCACAATTAGCACTACGTTTTGCACAATTAGAACTTTAAAATGCTGGCCTTCAAAAGAGTCATATTAAAAAAGATTTTAAAAACACTGGAGGTTTTTAAAAATAGGGAACAAATTTCAATGCTAATCACACCAATTTCAGAAATTCAACTAGCTTACGAAAGGGGTCGTCGGGACAGCTACGAAGAAGGCTTCAACGCGGCTACTCGCGCTGTTTTTGAATACCTCGCTCTGGCCATGCCTCCGAGCACAAACCCTGTCACTCAGCAGTTTCAACTGGGGTTAATCACTCATATAAGGTAGGAAATGAAGCAAATCATACATTTTTGAAAGTGAAACAAATATTTTATTTTATTAAAATATGAAGGCTGTTTCAGATCATCAAAGCAGATTAACTCCCCTTGGGCCCCTCCGTCTCCACCGGCAGAACAGAATTCGCCTCCCCCACCGACGTCGTCCCAGTCAAGCCCAGCTGGGAAGAAAAGGCCGTGGCAGCCTTGGAATTGAAAGACAATTGTTTTATTTTAAAATGGGTTTCAAACTGTGACGGTGATTAATAAATATATTCGCATTGGATATTTTTGAAAAGCCGATTAATGTTTGTTAGCTTGAAAAGTCTTAGAGCAACGAAGTTATGGGAGAGATTTTTGGGCCTGACAAACATATTTTTGGGGGGAAAAGTTTACGAACACTGCTGAATGAGACCTTAATGAAATCAGGGACTAAAAGAAAATTGTTAGAAAGTTGAACAAAAAAAGTGTGGTTTAATATTTTTATGATACAGTGCGGTGCAAAACTTTAGGTCCACCCTATTTTTGTGTATTGTCTTAAAAACAGCACGTTTCTGGAGTATGCCACCCATACCAATCGATTCCCCATGTAAAATTACCCCAAGTTTAATTGTTTAAAATTTTTTAATTAGCTTATTAGAATATTCCTAATATTATTTCCTGTTTTCATACAAGAGCAAAACTTTAGGTCCACCACCTCCCGAAATTGACGTTTTCGACCAAAAACAGGTGCTTTAAGAAATCCAAATCGGTTCTAGCCAAACAGGCAACCAAAAAAGGCCATTCTTATCAAACTCTTTCATGTACCGTTGTGCGTCTGTCGATGGTTTATTTTTAGGAAGGTCCAAACTGCCTAACGCGGATATATATTTCTAAAAGTTTTCACACGAAATTCTTTATTTCTACACGACTAAAAGTCAAAAAACGTTGGTTTCATAATTCGAATAAAGGCGTCCATGTGCGTTCGAGAACTACCCAAATGTGAGAAAATAGTTGTATCAACCCAATATGAACCAATTAGGGCCCAGGAGACGTCAATTATTGGTGTTGCGATGAAAATATCCGCGTTAGGCAGTTTGGACCTTCCTAAAAATAAACCATCGACAGACGCACAACGGTACATGAAAGAGTTTGATAAGAATGGCCTTTTTTGGTTGCCTGTTTGGCTAGAACCGATTTGGATTTCTTAAAGCACCTGTTTTTGGTCGAAAACGTCAATTTCGGGGGGTGGTGGACCTAAAGTTTTGCTCTTGTATGAAAACAGGAAATAATATTAGGAATATTCTAATAAGCTAATTAAAAAATTTTAAACAATTAAACTTGGGGTAATTTTACATGGGGAATCGATTGGTATGGGTGGCATACTCCAGAAACGTGCTGTTTTTTTTTAAAAAAATACACAAAAATAGGGTGGACCTAAAGTTTTGCACCGCACTGTACAAGCGGGTGTAGATAGCAAAGACAATCAAGGAAACAAGTGAGAATTGAAATCATAGTTGCAAAAATAGAAATCGAAGGGAGTAGGTAAATCTTTTAGCAATTACTGAAGAATTCCCTTTAACAGAAAACTTCTTTTGTGCGAAGAATGGCTTTTTAGCCATGCGACGCCGAATATATTCGGCTTGGTAAGGCAAAGGCCCTGACAGTTTCTGATTATATTTTTATCAAATTGCCATTTGACTTTTGATTCCAGTTTTGGTGCCTGGCAGTGGTCAATGGCATTGTTTACCACCTTGAGAGATGTTTTAAAAACTTTCACTTCAATGCCATGGACCGATTCTCGACGACCTCCATGCGGTTAATTCGGTTTACCACCGCTTTAGTTGCGGCAACGCCATGATCTGGGTAAGTTGGCCTACTTTCTCTTTCTTTTCGCCGAAGAAAAACGATTTATTTGAAAATGTTTGTAGATTGGTAGATGTGCAAAATAGACGCATACATACATTTATACATTTATATAGAAATTATAATTGCAATGTTTTCGAAGAAAAAGGAAACGTAATTTCAATGAAATAGGTCAATTTAGCGCGTCTTATAATGAGAAGTTGAAGTTCAAAAAAATGCGAAAAACGTCATTTTCAATCGTAAAGTTTCAGCGATTTAAAATATCTTAATTTCGACGATTTGAAATTTTTTGAGGTTTTCAGAGTACGGCACGAAACTTCACAAACATTATGCTATTTAAGATTTAGATTAGGCGTAACTACGGCAGAGCTATGAGAAAATCACCGCTTCCAATGAATTTAAAAGTTTCATGATATGGCGTACGGTTACTGATAAAATCCTAGGAAAGTTACTGATAAATCGTAAAATTATCGTGTAATAACGACTTCATTGAATAGATACCGTTACCACGATTCTGAAACATACGCCTTTTATATGTTTTGGACTGCAACCGGCGCAGGTGTACACGGCAGAGAAAGGCGAGAGAGCGCGGGGACAAGGAAGACGCAGAATTGCGCGCTATTCAAAAGATATTTTTAAAGATATTTTAACTCCAGGAGCGCCAAATTTGGCTCATTTTGCTCCGAAAAGAGAAAATGGGACACTTTTCTGAATCAGGAGAATGAGATCTACTCATTCATAACAAGTCTAGAAAATATTTTTACGCGGTCCTTCCCCGTTAATGCACACGAAAAATAACACATAATTAGCTTTTTGTAGCAATCCCACACAAAAAAGCTATATTCGGCCTACTCGCGCGTTCTGCAATTGGCCCCCGTTTAAGATCTACACCGTTCGCTGCGGGACCATTTTCACAAGGAAATTGCAAAAACTCCAGTTTCTTACATGTGAAAGCTTCAAATGGTTAACTTTAAAGGGATTGTTAGGGGCCTTTTTATGCTACAGTACCCCCACGGTAATAAAAACCAACGCGGCACTACCTGCGATTACGATTGCCCGCGACTCCTCCTTTGGTATTTGTTGAATTGATTTGGCTGCGAGAATCCAACCTCTCGCTGAGAGACGCAGACAGAACGAGAAACGCCGCTGACAGCCTTTTTCCACAGCCCACTCGGCTACCAGCTATATTTTTATGCATTTTCATATATTTTACGGCAGTTATTTAGCGTGTAATTATTTTAAATAGTGTAAAAACCGAAAAACGATTAAAATACACATTTTAGAGCTAAAATTAAAACCGGGCTTGAAATTTTGCAAAGAAAATTTGGGCCAAGTGCCAGCTTGCCGATTTGCGCACACTTTTCTGTTAACACCGCGCCGTCGCCTCTGCGCATGGCCGTTGGAACAAAATTTTTCACTTATTCATCGTTAAAATACTTTTTTATCGGATACGTGCATAAAAAATTGGTATGGAATTCTGAAATAATAAATTATGAATAATCAAATAGAATAAACTTGCAAAAGGCCCCTGACGGTCCCTTTAATAGAAACATTCATATTTCAGCTGTTGCTTCTCCTTCTACCATCCTTTTCGGCGGGCGTCTATGACGAACTTCCTCCTGAAGACTCCAAACCACCCCCTTACCACCCACCTCCGCCACCCTACCAGCCACCTACTGAGACAAACGATGACAATCTTTGGAGAGAGTGTGATGCCCTCAAATGTCCTTATAATCAAGTCTGCATCCAGAACTTCCAGACCGGCACTGCTTTGAAATGCGGACCTAATCCGGGTATTGGAGGAAAAAGAAACTAACAGATTGAGAATTTAGGAGTGAAATGCGACTGTCCCAAGCCATCTCTGTGCATGCTGGAAGTTGTGGTGTGCGTCAGAGCTCCTTGCCCACCGATTGCTCACTGTCTACATCCGGGTGAGTAGCTGATTTTTCGCAAACCTTGTTCTCGTGTATCATGTCACACTTTTGGTAGCCGTTGAATATGTGGCGAAAAGAAGATGCGAAGTGACAAAGATACCGAAAAAATGATAGTGAAGCCGTAGCAGTGTAGCGCAAGGGCTAGAGCGCTACCTCATAAGTTCAAGGTGCAAGGTTCGATTCCTTGGTCCAAAAATTGTTTTGCTTTTTGTATTTTAACTGTTTTTAGTCTAAGTTTGTTCGACGTAAGTCAAATTTGGCTTCTTCATACACTGGAGCAGCAATTAGGGCCCAGCGGTGTCAATAAAACAAAACAAAAACAAAGTTGCATTCGAGATAAGACTAAAAAGGGGTTTGGGAAAATAATAATCCAAGCAATTTTACTCCGGAAGAATTGAACCACAGACCTTGAGGTAATATGGTCACATCCGCTATGGTTTCCAGGGTACCACACGGGGGTTTCTATTTTGCGCGATGGGCAAAATGGCCACTAAACTCTTGACAACCAAAATGTTAAGACGCAATTTTTATAAGACTCGAGCTGGATCAATGACAACTGTGACATAGAATTTTATTCACTCCAAACTAACACATTTTGTTAAACTTGACCAAAATTAGCAATTAAACTTGTTTTTTGCTTGGTTGGGTTACTGTAGCCCAGATTATCGATGTCAAATCGACAAAACTATATCTCGCTTAAACGTGACCCAATTAAAAAACTGGCAATTACAAAAAGTTATAGAAACTTAATATAAACAACTTTGTAATTAATGATAAAACAGAATATCAAGTTTTTAATCGTTAAAATGTAGAAAAGGTATGCGAAAAGTGACTTTTTTTCGACGTTTTTGGACGTGGTGAGTCTATACCGCAAAAGTATTGAAAGCGACTAAATTCATTTTATTTGTCGCACTGTTTGCCACATTTTATCTTTTTTCACCAAAAATTTTTAGGGCATGCCTCATCCTCAAAAATTGCCTTGAAGTGCGCGCCATCAGCTTTTTGCGCACCTAATCGGCGCCCCGGCTCGAATTTATCCATGGCAGGCGCATGCGGATTCTCGGCGCAGCCCCGATTAGGGGCGCCCTTCACCCATATGGCGCACTTCAAGGCGATTTTTGAGGATGAGGCATGCCCTAACAATTTTTGGTGAAAAAAGATAAAATGTGGCAAAAAGTGTGGCAAATAAAAAGAATGTGGTCGCTTTCAATACTTTTGCGGTATAGACTCACCACGTCCAAAAAAGTCGAAAAAAAGCCACTTTTCGCATACCTTTTCTACATTTTAGTTACGGAAACCTTGATATTTTGTTTTGTCATTAATTACAAAGTTGTTTATATTGAGTTTCTATAACTTTTTGTAATTGAGAGTTTTTTAATTGGGTAACGTTGAAGGGAGATATAGAACTGCTGGCATGACATGCATAGTCTAGGCTACAGTAACCCGACAACCCCAAAAACGGTTTTTATCGTTTACTTTGGCCGTGTTGATGATATTTTATCTGTTTCATGTGAATCCGAAACAAAAAATTATCTCATGTCACAAGACCCTCGAGTATTATAAAAATTGCATCTTAAGACCACCCATTTAGGGGAAGAGCAAATAAAATTTTTCTTTCAAATATATTATTAGCAACTCCATCGAATGATGCTGTTTTGCATGTGTACACAGCTAAGTAGTGCGAAGAGTGAACGGTTTTTCAACATAGAAAGGCGAAAGAGCGCGGAACACCGAGAGACGCCGGAAAACCGAGAGAAGTGGCGCTCTATTCAAGTTTTCCCCAAAGTTCCGACATCACCGTTCCATTTTCTCTAAAAAGGAAACAAAGAGATACCTTTCGGACTCAGGAGCAGCCATGGGCCAAAAATGGGGGATATTTTTGAGTGCGACAAAGTGATTTGTTAAAAATTGAATTTTTAAAAAGATTTTTTTTCAAAAATGCGACTTTTGGGTTTGTTGGCCCTTTAATAGCCATGCGCGTTTGATCGAAAATTTTGTACGTATTGTCCCAATGTTTTGATGTTACTTATCAAGAAGTCATCTTTGTACTCTGTTCACTAAGATTAACTGAAAACCGTATATTTCATTATGCTAGGCTTTTGCTAACATACGCGCAATGCTAAAAACTCGCAGTATGTCATTGTCTTTTCGGTGCATCGTAGAAAGACAAATGTCCATATAGACGGCCAACGAAAAAAATACGATCAGAATGTATAACTAGAAATATTGAATCCCAAATTATCAGAATATTTGGTCACACCACACTCAAATGATCCCACTTTGAACATTTGCACAAAAAGCACTTTTTCCCATTTTCAATCGTTCACTGCTCAAACAGGAATCATAAATATACAAAACAAAAAACATAGTTCTGTACTACAACCATGGAACTGCACACCAGCAAAGTTTCAGTTTCTCAACTTCTTGTGGGGATAGGGGATTGTAAACGCGCCCCATTGAGAAAAAATCTGTCCTGCGGCCAAAGGTTGTTTCAAACAGAGGATTAATTTGTACATGTTTTGATATGCATTTCTTCATCGGAAATGAAAATGTTGTAGGTTTTGTCTCAAAAATAATACAAAAATCTACAAAATCTTTTTTTTCGTCTCCCCTGCAGACCAACTGCGACTTGCGACTTTGTAATTTGTTTCAAAATGGAAATCCTGAGTCAGGAGGTTGAAATCTACCCACTTTTCACAGAAAAATGGCTTTTCAAAGACAGAAAAATGAAGTTTTGCCTTTGAGAAAACAGTCTAATTTGAAAAAGCAGTGGATCTTTCGTGTTACGTGAAATAAAAACAGTGTCATTAGTTTTCAAAACTATCAAATTAAAATAAAGCCAAATAACTAAATAGAATATTTTCGCTTTAAAATTCATATCTGCGACCTAACTAGGTCGTTGACCTAACTTTGTGAATGCTTTTGTTAATGGAAAAAGCTGTGTATTTTAGTCACACCGCCTCCAACTGCACCACCTCCAGTGACCCCTCCTCCTCCACCAACTGGAGCTCCAGGTCCCCAACCTCCCCAACCACGTGACTTGTACCAAGAGTGTCTTACCCTAAACTGTGTCTCCCCATTGGTCTGTAGACAACGATTCCCTCCAAACTCGCCGCTACAGTGTGGACCAAATCCAGGTCAATACTTATTGTTTTTCTATAAAAAAAGTAAAATTTTAGGAGTTACATGTAACTGTCCGTACAATGCGCTGTGTTTACTGACCGATGTGGAGTGTCCTGGACCGCCGTGCCCTCCTGTGGCTTCTTGTCTAACGCCTTCGGGTGAGTTTTATTTACACTAGCGGCTTTTATTGGCTAAAATGGGGAATTTTTATTTTTGAATCAATGAAAAAAAACCTGCGAAAACACAAATTGTAGGTAAAACATGTGAAACGCAGGGCTGGCCGAATATCGGGCTCGGCCCGGCCCGGCCCAGCCCGGGCCGGGCCGGGCCAAGAAAATTTGTCAGGTCGGGCCCGGTCCGGCCCGGCCCGACAGAGCATGGATTAGCAAAATATTGTACATTGAAACTTCTTGAAATGGTATTATCTCAAGATACATTATTGTTTTTATAACCGTTTCATCATATTCTTACTATGTTATATAATTGTAAGCTAGTTTACCGCATGATGACTGACAAAAAAATTTCTTAAAGGGACCGTCAGGGGCCTTTTGCAAGTTTTTCCTATTTGATTATTCATAATTTATTATTTCAGGATTCCATACCCATTTTTTATGCACGTATCCGATAAAAAAGTATTTTAACGATGAATAAGTGAAAAATTTTGTTCCAACGGCTTTCAGCCAACGGCCATGCGCAGAGGCGACGTCGCGGTGTTTACAGAAAAGTGTGCGTAAATCGGCAAGCTGGCACTTGGCCAAAATTTTATTTGCGGAATTTCAAACCCTGTTTTAATTTTAGCTCTAAACAGTGTATTTTAATCGTTTTTAGTTTTTACACTATTTAAAACAATTACACGCTAAATAACTGCCGTAAAATATATGAAAATGCATAAAAATATAGCTGGTAGCCGAGTGGGCTGTGGAAAAAGGGTCTCAGCGGCGTTTCTCGTTCTGTCTGCGTCTCTCAGCGAGAGGTTTGATCCTCGCAGCCAAATCAATTCAACAAATCCCAAAGGAGTAGTCGCGGGCAATCGTAATCGCAGGTACTGCCGCGTTGATTTTTATTTCCGTGGGGGTACTGTAGCATAAAAAGGCTCCTAATAATCCCTTTAACTTGTCAACAAATTTTGAAAACGGGCCCGCGGGACCAACTCGGACCCGTTCGGGTCGGGCCGGGCCGAGGTTGTTTGGAGACGGGCCCGGCCCGGCCCAGCCCGGCCCGCGACCAGCCCTGGTGAAACGTTTTAATTGCCAGGAAAAAATGGTCTGACAACGTGTGGAAACCAATTCCCACTTTGAAACTGACTTTAACCGTGGGTGAGATTTTTCTTTGGAAATGGAACTCAAAAATGCATCCCAGGCATAGAAGGGGCTTAAAAAATAAAGACCGCTGAAAATTAACGCCTTTAGCCGCTCAATAAGCCGGCCTTTGGCCTAAAATTTCGCGGCCTTCGGACTTTAAGTAAGCCGGCCTACGGCCGTTAGCATTCTTGTGGCCTGCGGCCATAAAATTTTACGCCAACTACCAGCTTACTCACTGTGTAAATGAATTTTTGTCAAAATTCATCTCGAATCCACACTTCCCTTTCGATTTTGACGCCGTATGCGGCCGAAAAATTTTGGCAATGAATACTTCTATTGTTTTGCTCCATATTTTCTCAGAACTTTCATCGGTAAAACAATATTTTAAAAAAAAGTTTTTTTTTGAATTTCAAAGTTAGTTTTCAAATTTCGACTGAAAATGAATAAAAAATTATGTTGTTTAGAAACTTTGTAAGCAGAAAATTAGCCTTTGATTTTATAAACAACATTAAAATCTCTATTATCTCATTTGTAAGGCTAGTTTCAGTATCCGGTTTAATATATTACAGTGCTCCGACATTACATTACTCCGACCCTTAAATTCGATAATCGTTTTTCCGAGTTTTTTTTCTTGTTATAGGGCAATCTGGGCATAGTTCTCAAATGACGGGCCGGGCCGAGAAAAGTGTCGGCCCGGCCCGGCCCGTTTCGGCCCGGTTTGTAAACATGACAAATTAAAAATTCTTTAAATCATTATTTTAGTTTACACCAAATTTTTTAAACCCCGGAAACACTTTCATTATACTTCTATTAGACATTTAAACTTATTTTAAGTTAGCAAAAATAAAGTGTCCCGACCGGGATCGAACCTTGGTCGGGTGGGTGACAGTTTGACTGGGTGGTCCGAGTGGACGGGACGAAGCGGGCCGGGCCGGGCCAAAACGGGCCGGGCCGGGTCGAGGATTTTTTTTTTCATTTCGGCCCGGCCCGTGACGAATCTGGGTGCGATTGGACCACTTTGCAGTTTTTATGTCTATGACCATTGTCGATTATCTCAGGCAGTGCGTTAAAAACCTGGGCGAAAAATAAGTTGTGTTCGCGTTTTAGGGTCAATTACAATTTTGTTTATCTCGTTGATAGCTTTCGAACCATAGAACACATTATGAATTTAGCGTATTTTAAACTGAGCTACAGTAACCAGGTGTGACCTACCGTAACCCGGAACGAAAAAACCCTGTCGATTATGACGCAATTTATATAAAGCTCGACCATGTTGTGAAATATGATTTTAGAATTGGCTTGTATCTTTAATATAACTTAAAATACATCCATTAAAGTGAATTAACACATTTTTGGGCCTTTGAGGTTACGGTAGCTTGGGTAACTGTAGAAAATGCCTTTTGGTTTGTATCTCGCTCCAACGTGAACAAATTTCAATTTGAAAACAAAAAAAGATAGATCATTGTGTTGTACATATTTTTGTAATTAATGCCAAAATGCGCCCACAACGATGACAACCGGCAAACGTGAAAAACCACCAAAAAACACCGAGCATTTTCACTTTTTCATAAAAATCTTAGTTGTGGGAAAAGCTATTCTTGACCTTATTTTCATTAAATTGCGCGTAAGATGTTACATATTTCTTCTGTTGTGCATTTCGGCGCGTATTGTGGTGCTGTGATTGGAAAAACGGCCAATTAATCCCCCTTGAAATTTTTTGGTGTCAAAAGAAGAAATATGTAAAATCTTAAGCGCAATTTAATGAAAATGAAGTCAAAAAATGCTTGTTCAAAGATTTTCCTAAAACAGTAAAAATTCGCAGTGTTTTGGTTGTTTTTCACATTTGCAGGTTTTCATCGTTGCACACGCATTTTGGCATTAATTACGAACAAATGTACAACACAATTATGTATCTTTTTATGTTTTCAAATTGAAATTTGGTTCACGTGGAAGCGAGATACAAACTAAAAGGCATTTTCTACAGTTACCCAAGCTACCGTAACCTCAAAGGCCCAAAAATGTGTTAATTCACTTCAATGGATGTATTTTAAGTTTTAATACAAGCCAATTCTAAAATCATATGTCACAACCGAATGAGATGAGTTCGAGTTTTATAAAAACTGCGTCTTAAAGGGACCGTCAGTTGCCGTTTGCAAGTTTATTCTATTTGATTATTCATAATTTATTTTTTCAGGATTCCATACCCATTTTTTATGCACGTATCCGATAAAAAAGTATTTTAATGATGAATAAGTGAAAAATTTTGTTCCAACGGCTTTCAGCCAACGTCCATGCGCAGAGGCGATGTCGCGGTGTTTACAGAAAAGTGTGCGCAAATCGGCAGGCTGGCACTTCGCCAAAATTTTCTTTGCGGAATTTCAAACCCTGTTTTAATTTTAGCTCTAAACAGTGTATTTTAATCGTTTTTAGTTTTTACACTATTTAAAATAATTACATGCTAAATAACTGCCGTAAAATATATGAAAATGTATAAAAATATAGCTGGTAGCCGAGTGGGCTGTGGAAAAAGGGTCTCATTGGCGTTTCTCGTTCAGTCTGCGTCTCTCAGCGAGAGGTTTGATTCTCGCAGCCAAATCAATTCAACAAATCCCAAAGGAGTAGTCGCGGGCAATCGTAATCGCAAGTAGTGCCGCATTGGTTTTTATTACCGTGGGGGTACTGTAGCCTAAAAAGGCCCCTGATAATCCCTTTAAACACTTTTTAATGTGAAAATCTAAACTGTTTAGTACCAACTCCCCCTCCTCCCTATAAAGCCACCTCTTCTTCAATTCCCCCATCTTCTCGAGATCTTTACCAAGAGTGTTCCTCCCTAAATTGTCCTTCTCCCATGGTCTGTCAGCAACACTACCCTTACGATTTGCCGCTCGTTTGCACTGATAACTTTGCTCCAGGTAGTTTTCTTGTCGAATAATTCAAAACGCCATGTTCAGGCCTACTTTGCACTACTTGTAGCCCACCGACGCTTTGTCTATTCACAGATTGCCTGCCTAACGACCCAAATTGCATGCCAATCTGGACTTGTTTGCAACCTTCAGGTGAATTATGCATCAACCCAGCAATTTTGAAAATTTTCCAGTCAACAACCAGACCAAATAATATATTTTATTTTAATAGTTTTTTGTCGAGAATTTCGGCCCTCGTCGTTTTTGTCACGTTATTTTCCTACCGGAAGGGTGAAGGCCGGGGCGCAGGCTCGATGAGGCCGCAGGCCGCATGCCAGGAGAGAGCGCCCGTACCCTTTTGCTCATTTTGCATGTTCCCCGTTCGGGAACAGTAAAAATGGTTACAAGCGATGCTTTTGAGAATTGGCTTTGTTTTAATAATTCAACCAAGACAATTTTTCTCACTAGCTATCTAAGACGCGCCAACATCAAATTCATAATGAATATCTTGAAACCAATAATAAAACGTTTTAAGTGTGTTATTAACCAGTTTTAGTGTTAAGGAACTTTTCTGTTTGCCACATATAAGTTGTAGGAAAATTCTGGATTTAAATTATTTTCTAGTTCGTTTCAAAAATAAGAGGAAAGGAAAACCAGATTTTCCTCAAGGACTAGGTGAAATTAATCCCACGACGTTTGTTTAATTGCCTGCTCAACCCTCTTTTACTGTGCTATTTCACTCCATTTATTTCTACTTACTTCATCTTTCAAAAAATCAGTGGTTAAATACAAGCAAATTTCAAAGTTTCGGAAAAGTCGCCAACCTTTTGCTGCAAATAGAATGTACTGATTTACGTTCCGATGATTCAATTTCTAAAATAGTTTTAAAGGGACCGTCAGGGATCTTTTGCAACTTTGGCTTATGTAAAAGACAAAAATCAGCTCATCACAAAACTTAAAAATTCTCAGTTTTCGAGAAATCTGGCTTCAAAGTACCCAAAACCGGACGACCGTCTGCAGATTCTGCGGATGCACGATGTTTACAAGCTAGTCTAATTTTGAAGTTGTCATTCTAATAGGACGAGAATACTCGGAAAATGAGGAGTTTTCCAGACAATTTAGCATATATAATTAGTACAATGTTCGACCGTACCCGATGAAAATGGAAAATGAAAAGGTCCCTGACGGCTCCTTCAAGTTGAGTGAGAACATATGCTTGTTTCAGTCACACCGCCTCCCTACAAACCTCCTTACACACCTCCTCCTCCACCTTACAAACCAAGTGAAGGTTACGTGACTCCGCCTCCAGGTTTGTAAATATTTCTTGGAAAAGTGAGTCATTTTTTGGAAGAATGCCGATTTGAGTAATATGTGAAATTCCAGATTGCGAGCCCCCATGTCCTCCTAACGCCGTTTGTCAAAATGGCCAGTGCTGCGAAAGTAAGTTCTTTCAAACATTTTATGGTGAACATTGTTTCAGCTAGCTGTGAACCATGTGGATTTGGATCATCATGTGTATGTAATAACTGCAAATGCAGTTGTTCAGGTTGCGAACCACCCTGTCTTTCCAACTCGCAATGCATTAATGGGCAATGTGTAAAGGGTGAGTTTAACTTGTTTGAGAAATGTTGTTGTCGTTATTTTTTTAAATTCTCCAAACATTTTGAGAAAAAAAATCAAATTCTTTAAAAAAATTGATTTTTCTCAAAAGTTTGTAGAATAAAATGTTAAAATTTCATTCTATAAGATTCAGTTCGCAATTTAGAGTTTTTCACCCGGGTTACGGTAGCCAAAAATTTTGAACCACAATTTTTCAAAATTGTTAAAATTACAAAGTTATAACCATGCAGACAAAGTTGTAAGCTAATTCTAATCTAAAGTGGGGGACTTTTGAGCAAGGGTGGCTGATCAGCGGACCGGGCCGAGAAAATCAGAGGAACGGGCCGGCCCGGGCTGGCCCCACTTTTTTTGAAAATACTTTAAAAGTAACTCTTCAAGTCATAATTTTAAAGTTCTGTTTGTTGCAGAACATAGTTCTAATTGTGCACTACATACTGTGTGAAGGAGGATTCGAACTACCCTATATAAATTTTTCACATTTTTCATGGCCGAGTGGCTAAGAGGTCGGACTGGTAATCCGAAGTTGCCACAGTTCGATCCCCCGCCGGCGAAACTTTTTTTTTCATTGTTTTTTTATACATTAGGTACAATAAAAACGCAATTCCTCCACATAATTCGTGAAAAACTTTTGGAATTTATGACCTCGGACCGCGGACCGGCCCGTGATTTTTTTTTGGAGAGAAGGCCGGCCCGGCTCAGCCTGGCCCGGCCCGTAGCCACCCTTGCTTTTGAGGCATCTTGAAATCCACCTATATTTAACCATTGAGATTTGAAGCTTTGAAGTGAAAATAAATATAAAAAACAAAATAGCACTGTAAAAGAGGAGTGCGCAGACAATTAATCGGGCGCGGCGCTATTGTACCTAGTCTTTTAAGAAAATCCCATTTTCGCTGTCTCTTTTTTGGAAATGCACTACATAACAAGAACCACCTTTATAAAACCATGATTTTTGAAAAATTCGGCTATTCACTTCAATATGCAAGAAAAACTAAGGTTCTCATCAGTATCTAAGTCAAGTTGTGCGTCTGATGAATCTTAGAAATGAAACATGGAAACCTAGCATTGTGAAAATGTGCCAAAAAAAGATATATCTTCCACTTCAAATTATTAATTTTTTTGTGATTTTTTAGGTTTGAATTTTTTGGTCTTGAACTAAAAACAAACACTTTCGAGGAATGATTACTGTCCGCACAAGCGCTGCGACGGTTTAAATTTTGAAAATCTCGGAAATTGTCAAAAAAAAGAACAAATGCCAAAATTGTCAAATTTCCAAACTTATGTGCAACATTTAAATTTAAAGGGACCATCAGGATCCTTTTGCAAGTTTATTCTATTTGATTATTCATAATTTATTATTTCAGGAATCCATACCCATTTTTTATGCACGTATCTGATAAAAAAGTATTTTAATGATGAATAAGTGGAAAATTTTGTTCCAACGGCCATGCGCAGAGGCGACGTCGCGGTGTTTACAGAAAAGTGTGCGCAAATCGGCAAGCTGGCACTTTGCCAAAATTTTTTTTGCAAAATTTCAAACCCGGTTTTAATTTTATCTCTAAAAGTGTATTTTAATCGTTTTTCGTTTTTTTTCACTATTTAAAATAAGTACACGCTAAATAACTGCCGTAAAATATATGAAAATGCATAAAAATACAGCTGGTAGCCGAGTGGGCTGTGGAAAAAGGATCTCAGCGGCGTTTCTCGTTCTGTCTGCGTCTCTCAGCGAGAGGTTTGATCCTCGCAGCCAAATCAAATCAACAAATCCCAAAGGAGTAGTCGCAATCGTAATCGCAGGTAGTGCCAAGTTGGTTTTTATTGCCGTGGGGGTACTGTAGCATAAAAAGGCCCCTAACAATCCCTTTAAAGAATATTTTAGTTACATGTGAGCCCTGCCCTCCTGGAACCAAATGTGTCGGAACTGACTGCGTCCCGATTGGAAGTGAGTTTTTCACAAATAATTCTGGACTATCAATCGGCAAAACCAAAACAATTTTTATGTCAAAATAGGCTGGTTTAATGGGATCGTCAGGGTTATTTTTTGACTTGTATGCTAATTAAGAATTGGCAAGCATTTGGCGCAGAACCGTTGGCTGGAGCGGTGTTCGGAAAAATTATTCCAATTGAAAAGGCTTGATTTGAATACTGTCCATTCAAAATTCGAAAAGACCTCTGACGGCCCCTTTAACTAACGATACATATTTATGTGATTTTTTTCAGCACCCGGAGGACCCGGAGTACCTGGAGAACCCGGTCCACCAGGCCCTCCTTGCGATCCCCCATGTCCTCCGAGCTCGATTTGTCAGAATGGACAGTGCTGCCAAGGTGAGGAATCTTTTCCATTCTTTCTAAAATCGGTTTCAGTTGGCTGTGAACCATGTGGCCCTGGATCGACCTGCTCTTGTGCAAATTGCAAATGCAGTTGTCTTCCAACCTGCAATCCCATTTGTGCTCCTAACGAAGAATGTCAAAACGGAGTGTGTGTTAGGGGTCAGTTTTGCATTTCAACTGGATTTGCAGTTAAGACGCGATTTCTCTAAGGGTGGGGTACCCCGACGACATTCAAAAAATGAATTTCGCTCAAACTTCGTCAAAAACATGTATTCGGTCTAAAAACACTATTTGAAAACTTTTAGGTCATTATCGATTTTTTGGTCCGGGTTACGGTAGGTTACCTGGGGTTACTGTAGCTCGGTTCAAAGTGGTCCAAAATGAGCCAGCAAGGTCGCAAACGATTTCTTTTAGTAAAATGACAAAATTAGTTTAAGAAAGCATGCCAGAATGAACAGCAGAAACGAGATTTTTTACGGTTTTTCAAAATTTGCGCTTCTTCTCGAGGTTTTTAGCGATTTTCACCACAAAGGGTTCATTTAAGATAATTTTCACTATGTTCATCCAATTTATCTTTCAATTTCCTACAAAAACAGTTTTTAATATGTGAAAATTCATCGACTAAACATACTCAGTTTTGAAGAAGAATGCTCAGAAACACAGAAAAAATTTGGGTAACAAACCTGTGGTGCACGAGAAATTAGGTTTTTACGTACTCATTTGGTTCAAAACTGATTTAGGATGTGTCTACTACTTAAACAACATTAAAAACACGCCCGATTCAACAAAAAAAATGCTGCCTTAAACGAACGAAAAACTCCAATTTTCCGTATTTCCAGATAGACTACTATAGCTGTTGCCAAAATGAAATCATATGCTAATTGCGGAAATGTGCAAAGCATGCTCTGTCGTCTAGTGATTAGACTACAAAGTTCAATGTCAACAGAGGATCACTAGAACATTCTAATTTTATTGGCATGATTTCAATTTGGCGACAACTATAGGTTAAAAACATGAAATAAATTGCGATTCCCAAAAGGGGCATTCTGGCATGCTTTCTAAAACTAAGTTTGTCATTTTACTAAAAGAAATCGTTTGCGACCTTGCTGGCTCATTTTGGACCACTTTGAGCCGAGTTACAGTAATCCCAGGTGGCCTACCGTAACCCCGACCAAAAAATCGATAATCACCTAAAAGTTTCCAAAGAGTATTTTTAGACCAAATACATGCTTTTGACCAAGTTTAAGCGAAATTCATTTTTTTTGAACGTCGTCGGTGTTTCAGTACTGCTCAACAATTACAGAAATTGCGTCTTAAAACACGTGTTTTTGAACGTTTTAGCATTGATAAGTATTTTAGTGACCTGCGAGCCATGTCCTCCTGGAACAAAATGTGTTGGAACCAACTGCGTTCCAGGTATAGTTTGGAATTAAAGGGACCGTCAGTTGCCGTTTGCAATTTTATTCTATTTGATTATTCATAATTTATTTTTTCAGGATTCCATACCCATTTTTTATGCACGTATCCGATAAAAAAGTATTTTAACGATGAATAAGTGAAAAATTTTGTTCCAACGGCTTTCAGCCAACGGCCATGCGCAGAGGCGACGTCGCGGTGTTTACAGAAAAGTGTGCGCAAATCGGCAAGATGGCACTTTGCCAAAATTTTCTTTGCGGATTTTCAAACCCGGTTTTAATTTTAGCTCTAAAAATTGTATTTTAATCGTTTTTCGGTTTTTACACTATTTAAAACAATTACACGCTAAATAACTGCCGTAAAATATATGAAAATGCATAAAAATATAGCTGGTAGCCGAGTGGGCTGTGGAAAAAGGCTCTCGGCGGCGTTTCTCGTTCTGTCTGCGTCTCTCAGCGAGAGGTTTGATTCTCGCAGCCAAATCAATTCAACAAATCCTAAAGGAGTAGTCGCGGGCAATCGTAATCGCAGGTAGTGCCGCCTTGGTTTTTATTACCGTGGGGGTACTGTAGCATAAAAAGGCCCCTGACAATCCCTTTAACGATTGTTTTTCAAAACACATTTTTCAGATTACAATTCCACCCCACCACCAGTCTGCTACCCTGCATGCCCTCCAAATCGCGTTTGCGTCAATGGAAAATGTGTTGAGATTCCTCCACCACCTCCAGGTGAGTGATTATCAATTAACCACCAAGCGTACTTGGAAAAAGTTGTCAAAAGTCATTATCTGGACTAACTAGGGAAGGCGCTCAACCTCACCGTGGAGTTATGTATTGAGCTATATATAATTGAGAAGAACATAGGATGGGGATACAAGAAGTGAAGTCAAAAGTTGCCAACCTCTTTTCGTTTTCGAGAAAAACGCGTTTTTGTGCGCGCGATTCCCGCGGTTTTCCCCACCGCCGGCATAAAATCCCGCCGCGCTGGCTTGGTTACGGCGGGGTGGTGCAGTGGTAAAGTTCCCGGCTCATAAGCAGAAGGTCTTGAGTTCAATGCCCCAATGCTGTTATTCTTTCGCATTTTGTCCAACTTTTCGAAAAATGTGAACTTTATAACTTTGTAAGTGAAAAAAATCTTGAAATTTTCCTCAAGAAGAGTCCACTCTCTTCTTGAAAGAAGGGAATTGTTTGAAAATTTTAGCTGATCAACATACAGACCAGTGTGATTTTTTTTTTGGTTTTTAATCTAGTATAGCTGTCGCCAAACGAGCATCCTGCCAAAAACGGCCTTAATGCAGCAGCCGTGCGATACTCAGGCGGAAATAGCGTGCGAGCAGCGCAGACGCAGAGAAAAAGCGGCTTTTAACAGCCGATGCTCGTTTGGCGACGGCTATAAGTAGTAGATATTGAGACTTTTGTATAATCAGTCGGGTACGCGCGCCTACGGCGCCCACCCTTCTGGCTTACGGCCTGCGGCCGCAACATCACGCGGCTTCGGGCCGCTCAATTAGGCGGCCTGCGGCCGCAATATTCGTGGCCTACGGCCACGAATTACTCGGCCTTCGGCCGTGAAAGTGACGTGGAGTGCGTTTAACTCGGCCTATGGCCGACCTCCCCCTACCCCTCGTGGGAAATGAACGCGTGAACCTGCGCTGATAGACAACACACACACACACACACACCATAGCGTTTTGTTATATAAGAGGATTATCGATTTTTGGTCCCGATTACGGAAGGTGACACCGGGTTACTGTAACTTGGTTCAACCTTGACCAAAAGCAAAATTAGTGTTTGCATACGACAGAATTTGCTACGCTGACAAAGCTTGTAATTGACAAAAAATTTATACCATTAAAAAAGTTTTAAAAAAAAACGGTTTTTAACTTTTCTTTTCAGATTTTTCAACAGACCATATTTATGGCATTGTTTGCAAAGGCATGCTTTCGGAAAGGCAATCAAATTCTCCGTAGAAAAAACATTTTTAGCAAAGCCGATTCCCTTTTTCTCGTCATGACTAAAATTGAGTTTTAAACAGCTCTTCCCCATCGATTGGATCAAGAAAAAATACGCAGATTTGAAAGAACCTAGTTGTGGTGGGTTCCCATAGTATGTTAGTATTGAAAATGCAAAAAAAATATCTGCCGAAGTGTGACAAAACAAAATTCCAATTTTCGTCAACTTTGTAAATTAGTGTTATAATTGTTAGACACAACTATAAATGTGTTTAGCTTCTGATTCTGAGTCCATTGCAACCAAGATCGATCAATTTGGACCATTTTGAGTAAAATTACAGTAACCTAGACTGACATACCGTAACCCGGGACCAAAAATCAAAAAACGTTGTGTTAGGCTAAATACATGCATTTTACATTTTTTGAGCGGAATCCAAGGCTTGGAACCACTGATTGTGATGGTGCTTTGGCAATTTTGTTCGATTTCTTTTAGTTGCTCGTCATAGATGGAAACTTGATGTCGATGATAATTTCAATATGAAAACGTGTATAACGTGAAAAAGTATGACAAATCGAATGAAAATACTGAGAGCTTGCAGTCTTCAAGCATGAAATCAGCAGCACGATTTTTATGCGAAAAACATTGTTTTTCTGCGGTTTTTTTGGCCATGGTGAAACATTTTTGGTTTAAAGTAATTCTGCAAACATTTTATTAGTATTTGTCTTAATGAAAGAAATCTAAAAAGTACCTACAAAACATAATTTGGTTCACAAACAACTGAGTTGCGATTTCGTCGAGGTTTCTGAAGCAACGTAGGATGGGAATATGACCTGGGGCCAATAACGGTGTCAACCAAGCATGGCAACGGGCCGGCCCGGTCCGGAATTTTCGGTTGAGTCGGGCCGGCCCGACTCAACCGAAAATTTATGCCTTTTTTCAATGTAAAAATCAAAGAAAACAAAAAAAAATTTTTTGGGCCGGCCCGGGCCGGCCCGCTTCAAAATTTTTCTCGGCCCGGCCCGGGCCGGCCCCAAATTTTGCCATGCTCCAAGACAATTTGTTTTTCGGGATGTCACTATATTGGAGAAAACGCTCGATTTTCTCAGAAATCGTGTCTTAATGTTTACATATAAGTTGAATAACCTTATTTATTTCTCCAAACTCGATTTTTAGAGAAATTGCGTTAAATACATCCACACTTTCACGTCGGCACGCAATGAATAACCATTTTCACAAATTGCGTAAAAAAAAGAAGAAAATAACGCCTTTTTGGATTTTTGTATGTCGGCTGCAAAACCTGTAACACAAGCAATTTTCAGCTGGGTGCAACCCTCCGTGCATCTCGCCGTCGGTCTGCCGCAATGGATTGTGCATTAATCGTAAGTTTTCTCTGTATCGAAATAACTTTTTTTAAAGCAAACACCTGTAATCCGGCCTGTCCACCTCAATATGCATGCTCTATTGACATTCATGGAAACTACATTTGCGTGTTTTACATTCCGCCATCTGATGGACCTCCTGGACGTGAGCCCCATTTTGGAATTATTTTATTGGGTAACATTGCAGCTTGTCGAGCATGTCCTGCAAAAACTCAATGTGCCCTTGATCTGAAGAATAATTATGTATGTGCTATTGTTATTGACAATGGAAGCCCTGGACCGAGTGAGTTAAATTTCGCTACAAAACAATCAAAAACCGTATTTAACTTTTTGTATTGTTAAATGTTAAAAAAAAACTTGTTTCAAAAATGGCTGACAGCCATGGGCTACTTTAAAATTTTTTGACATTTTGAAACGAAAAATCGCCGGCAGCCCGTAAATCTTTTTGTAAAGTTTTGCTTAGTTTTTGAGGTTAAATGTGCAAAATTTTTAATTCGGATGAAGCACTAAGTCAAAAAAAAAATATGCAAACCAATCTCCTCCGTTTGAAACCACCATTGGCCATGGGACATATTTTTTGCAATCGAGCACGTTTACAACCCCCATACCCAAAGAGAAAAATTTTTATTTTCCATAATCTTTTGTAAAACATTGGATTAAAAATCGTTTGTCAACAAAACCGAATCGTATGTTTTTGATTTTGTTAAATTGGACGTTAAAAAAATTGTGCATTCTTGTGGAAAACTCGAGCAGGCTTCTGTTTTATTAAAAAGTTGCCGCAGAGTTGGTTCAAAATTGGTACATAATCTTCTAAGAACCAATATACGTCATTTTGGAAGTTTTAGCTCATTATCGATTTTTTTACCTGGGTTACGGTAGGGTACTGTAAATTCATAAAATCGGTCAAAAAAAGTAAATGTGGGGATATTCTGAAAAATTTTGGCATGTATACTTCAAATATAATACTGAAATAACGAAATCGTTGTGTACTTTGGCAACGGAGTCCAAAAACCTCGAAAAAGTGAAATTTCACGTTTGAAATTGCAGTTTTTCGCCTTTTTCGACCTTTGACGAGTGACTTGAACACAATGCGACAAAAACCATATTTTTTTGAAAGTTTTCGAGTTTTATTTTTTTCAGGTTTTAGATGTAAATCAACGAAAAACCTATGGTATACAAAGTTTAAAAATATCAAAATTTTTATCGACTGCTTTTTTTAAAGCCTGAAAAAAATTGAGTTTGAAGCGAGGTACATATAAAGTTTTCTGTGGTTTTACCTTAAGGTCCCTAAGGACCTTAAGGTAAAAACACACAAAACGAAGTGCATCTTGCAACTATTTGCGGCTTAAGCAACTATTATTCTCAATAGGAGCGAAATTTATTTCTGCTGTGACCGCGCATAGAGACATTGCGTGTTAAATTTTCAAAGCGTCAAACATTGGCTTTTAAACGCCGAAAACTTTTGATTTCTTTTAAGCATTTAATTTGAAAAATTATATTAATGCATGAATCCTCCTTGCAAATCTTATGAAGCCTGCAAAAACAATGTGTGTGTACAAGGTGAGCTAATTGCTTCAATTGAAACCCTAAACACTTTTTTTTTTCAGTGAAGTGCAACCCTCCTTGTCCTACAGGAACTGTTTGTGAGAACTTGAAGTGCATTGATCGTAAGTGCTTACGACGTCGTCTCAGTTAGGAACCGCAGAGCATAAATTATATTTGAGAATTTCGACTTTTTATGTGAATATTTAAACAGATGATACTCCAACTTAAACTTTTCTTTTTTACAGTGTGAAATTTCATCCACAACAAAACGAGATATTCCATTTTGAATGCCTCAATTACAATCCCGTTTTTCAACTACCGCCTTTGTTGGGCGGGGTCTTTCTCGGCCGAGTGCACAGGCGCCGCTAAACACCGGACAGAAACTTGCTTGAATGCAAAATCCCTCAAATTGAAGAAAATTGAAGGATTTTGGTTTTGTAATGAACAACCGTATTTTTCTACGATTTATGGCACCAAAATCAACCCCAGAGTAATTAAAAAACACGTTTAATTAACTGTTTTCAAAATTGCTCCGAGAAAGGGATTTGGCATTGGAGCGCGAAAACCGCTTAAAATTCATAAAAAAATAAACTTTACAATTATATTTTTAAACGTTTGCGCGAATGAAATTGGCTCAATTATACATTGAACGGAAGAGAATTAACAATAAATTCATAAATTTAAAACATCTTGAGCGCTCCGGGCCTGTATCGCGCACACATAAGGGAAATCCAAAGAACGCTTGAAAGTTGACTTCTTTTAAAATTGTTTCACTGCAAAACAAAAGTGGTTTTCTCAAGTTTTACTATTTTAAAATAACAATAACACTTAAATGAGTACAGTGCGCACTAATAATGCTAACCAAACGTGATTCTGCGACGAATGGGAGCGCCGCAAATGTTGAAATTCGGCGTAACTTTTTTCTGGACGAACGGATTTTTGAGCTTTTGGGCAAGTATATGTAAAATAAGTTGAGTAACCATTTTAATTCAAAATCGGTCGCGCTCCGTGCCCAACCTGTTTTTAATGGCCAAAAAACCGAAAAAAAAAATCGTGGTTTTTGGCCCAGAAGACAAAGAGTAATCGGTTTGAAAATAGTTTCATCGGATTCCTCGTGTTCTTTTACGTCGGATTCATTGTTTAGAAAAACAAAATAAAAAATAATACGCGCGAGAGCGATTGAAACCATATTTTCTTAACATTTCGGGCTGCACTGCTGTGCGCACCTCTGCGGTCCCTAGTCTCAGTAATATTCGAGCTGAGGCTCTATATACACTGTCTGTCTTAGGCTTAATTTCAAAGTGCTTCGAATGGGTTAAAATTCAGAGTGGAACCTTCCTATAGCTTAAAAACCTTAACCTGAAACTGTTGGGTCGAGAAAAATGTTTGACCCGGGTTACGGTAGGTGCCGAAATGGTACTGTAAAAATTTCAACGTAGTTCAAATTTTGTTTTAAAAAAAGCAAAATGTAGCAAATTCAATTTCCAAAAACATTAACTTTTGGACTTACCACGATTTCTCATGCAGTAAAAAAAATTAACCGTAAAAAACCGTTTTAAAAAGAGGTTTTTTGGGGTTTTCGACCTTTCACTATATATATAAGCCAAGAAAAAATGGGCTGCAGATTCAAAATCTACGTCCGATTTGGCAACGAATAAAATTTTAAAAATAAAAAATATCGACGACTATGTTTGTTAAAAATCCACTTGAAAGTAAAAAAAATGGCCCAAAAACGCGCAAAAATTGGATTATTTCGGTCCCTGCGTTTCAATGTTTCAGCGGCAATTTATGTGATTGATGCATGATTTCTGTGAATGGGCATTTCTGAGTCAATTTTTTGCGCTGATTTCGAAACTCACTCTTAAAAAAAAATCAAGTACATATGCCCTGGGCAGGTAAAATTACCGCTAGGAGCTACATTTATCGAAAATCATATTCTGGCAGGGATATTTGGAATGTCACCACCCTTTGGAATGTTAAGGAAAAAGTAAAATATCCTCATTCTTCTTATGGGTGAAAAAATTTTCATTGATTTTGGTGCAGTTTTTAATTTTTAAAAAACAAATTTTCGGTGGGGTACTGTAGCTGGAAGCAAAAATTGTTAAAATCTATGTTGTTAGTAAATTCAGACCTCAAAGAAACTGTTTTAGTCTTTTCAGCAAAATCAATTGATAAAAATTTTAGTATATTTTTTTTTAAATGTCTCAAAAAAATTAATTGCTTATTAATACGTTACAATTTTGAAATTAGTGGGTTAGTATATTTAAGACAATACTGTGTAAACAAAATTCATTGCAATTTTCAGCTACAAAAGGTTGTCAACCACAATGCCCGCCGGACTCAACTTGCTTCAAGGACGTCAAAGGAATAGAATGGTGCGTGCCTTCTAAACCAGGCACTCCTGGACCTCCCGGACCTAGTGAGTTGTCATTGTATTTTAAATAATTCACTTTGGTGTTTCATCTGAAAATTACAAATTTAGCGTGTGAACCACCGTGTCCTCCTGAAGCGACGTGTTTGGATCAACATTGCGTTGACAATTGTGTCTTCTGTGCGGCAAATCAGAAATGCGTAAATAATCAGTGTGTAACAGGTAAGAGTATATTTTTTTCTTACGGGGTGAAAAAAAACTTGGTGGTGGTTGGGCATTTTCTTCCGGAGCAACTTACCTCTAACTAAGCAAGAACAAAAAGTAATTTTTAGCATGGTTCAGTAGGAGTGCCGTAAAAATAATTTTGCAGTGACTTGCGAGCCGTGCCCACCGGGAACAGAATGTGTTGGTATTGACTGCGTTCCAATCAAGCCAAGTAAGCCAAACAAATATTTTATAAATATGCATAATTTCAGCTTACGGTTCAACACCGCCGCCGTACAAACCGCCACGTAAGTGTGTTGAAAAGTTGCATAAATTCAACAACAAAAAAAACGTTACAAAAGTGTTTGTAAGAGTCCAACGACAAAATAATCTAAGATCCCTACTACAAAAGCTCTAAGACCCTTACGACAAAATATTTTGTTTCACCCTGGTTTCAAAATGTTTTGAAAATATCAAAACCATTCAAAAATTATGTGATTTAAATTTTGTCATCAATAGATCAAATTGAATACAAAAAATAAATTCCGAAAGTTCAGCGTTGCGAAGGAACCCGACAACCTCTAAACAAAGAATAATTTTTATCACACATTTAGACCTTGGACCTATATAAAGCGCATTGTCTAGTCTACAAAAAATGTTTACGCTAGTTGTTGATTCTGATTTAAACAACATGTTTTTAACCATTCGCTTTCAGCATACGGACATGTCCCTCCACCGAATTCGCCGTCAAGTAAGTTGAATTTTGCAAAGTGTCACTTATGAAACATCTAACATAAACCTTTTTGGGAAAACTTGAAATTATCCGAAAACTATCATACCTTGCTTTGAAAAGATGCATTTTCAGCAACTTGCAAACCACCTCTTCCCCCTTGTGCCTTCCCAACTGTTTGTGTCCGAAAAAATGACGGCAGTCAAGTCTGTGAACCACCTCAATCTCCGCCAAGTAAGTATGACTTTTTTTTTCAGAATCCGGAAGTTTTTTGCCAGTTTGTAATATTATCCAGTAACGGTAGCGGGTAATTGAATTTATTTGTTCGATTATTCCTAGGCTTCTGTTTTTCAATAGTGTAAAAAATCGGAATCGTACTCCCTCCATGTGGGGAACACACCCTACCAATGACCCAAGAACACTACCAAAATTAGGCCACGCCCCTTTTTTCAAACCAGAATTATGATGTAGCAGTTGGTAATATTAAAAGGGAAAATAAAGGGATTTTCATTTCATTTTCCAACGGATACGGTCGGAAATTGTGCAAAATAACTATACTAAATTGTATCGCACCCTCTTCATTTCCACGACTCTTTCAACCAATTAGAATGAAATTCGGCTCATTATCATACCTTGTAAATGCCGGGCACGCAGGGCGTACCAGCCTTCTACAAATCCGTAGCCAGATACCCGTTTTTGACGACTTTGAGGCGTTTTTTTAAAGCGGCAATTTTTCGACCCATAGCCATAAATATTTTCATGATCAGAGAAATCTTATCTTTTAATTAAGCCAATGTTGTAAAACCTGACTGTCCCTTTAATGTCGACATCAGAATAATCTCACTCATTTCCAAAAAATGCAGAAATAGGATCGGCAAAAACTTTAAACGCGGAAAAATTATGTTCCGTTAGGTTATCGATTGTTACATTTGTCGCCGATGATGTTCGAGCCGATAGAAACGTCACATCTTCAATGTTATAAATATATAAAAGTTACAACATGTAAAAAAAAATAATGATCACTTATGGTCTGATTTATTGTACAATGCCCGCAAAAATTATAGGGGCACCCTGAAATTTAAAGATTTTGAAAAATCGGCCAGCCTGGGGTCCATGGTCGAAAACCCCCGGAGCTATTTTGTTGCGTAATTTAATTTGCATATGCTAATGAGAGCCAAGATATTCGAAAATACGTAATCGAAAAAAAACATAGGGGCACCCTAGAAAGTTGCTGAAAATCTAAAGCCAATGATATGGTTTTTGATGATTGCAAAAATGACACTTAGGCATGTATGGACCTGTTCCATCACATCCCCTCCCAGATACCCTCTCAGAATTCGACAAAATTGACCTTTTTCATCGGGTTTTCACTAAAAATACAAAAAACTGTCTGTTTAAAAAAATTTTTAAAAAAAAATCTGTGTCTGGCGGATCCAAGAAACAATTTTCGGCGTTTTGCTGGATCTTAAACCCTGTTAACTCAATTGTCAGCCAGGATGCCCGAAAATGCAAAAAAGGAGGTCAAGCAGGCATGAAACTGGCTTTTGACTTCGAACTCGGTTCGGTTTTGGATGTTATTTCAAGTAAGATTTTTCAGATGGATTTTTCATCCACTTTCTAGGGTGCCCTAAACTTTTTCGGATGGCGTATTTTTGAATATCTTGGCTCTCATTAGCATATCCGAATTAAATTAGGCGACAAAATAGCTCCCGGGGTTTTCGACCACGAGCAATCTATTGGCGTTAACACCATCGACCACAGGCTGACTGATTTTTCAAAATCTCGAAATTTTGGGGTGCCCCTACACTTTTTGCGGGTGTTGTGTAACTTTATAATAATATTTATTACGCTGGCTAGCAACGTGCTTATATTTTATGGACAATGGAACTATGAGAACAACCTAGAAAGGGATTTAAAGGAGAAGGAGGGCTGTGGAGGGGGTTGGCGGGGCAGCGGGGGTTTCGCTGTTTTGGATATGAGGCGATAGACCGGTGACAACATTCAGCGTTTATTTTTTTTACAAAGAAAAATCTAGAAAAAGGAAAAGAAAGTTTTTGTTACTGTTTTTTTACTAAAGTAAAACCTGTGTCGAAACGCAGACCGGTAAATTACCAAAAAGTCAGGCTGGAGTTTACATGTTGACTTAATTGTTGACTAAATTTTTCATTGTTTTCAGGTTACGGGTCATCTTCACAGCCATACAAAGTGCCACGTGAGTTAAGCTTTTTTTTAAATTGTCTTTTTTAAAAACGGTTTGAAAAATATTATATAAAAAACGTTTTCAAAAATAGTTTTATTGAGAATTTTCAGCAAATGCCCCGACTCCTCCACCACCTCCTCCACCTAGTAAGTTTAAAAAAAAACTTAAGAAAAACATGCTAATAAGTTTTCTAAAAAGAAACTCCTTTTTTTTAGAAAAATTTTGTTTTTGTTGGTTAACAAATTGGCAAAAACAAGGTTTTGTTACGAATTCGGACATTTTAAGCACACATGTTTTCCAATAAATAAAGAATTTCATCCAGGTAAAAACAAATACAACCACGGTGTTTTTATTTGAAAATGATACCAGGAATTGTGTTTAAAAAGGTAAAAAAAATTTCAGCGTGCACACCCCCTTGCCCGAAAGGAAAGAAATGCATAAGCGGTCATTGTGTGGAAGATCACCCGCCACCAACTGGACCCAGTAAGTTTTATTTCCCAAACCTGCGTTTATTCAAAGTGATGGTGTTGCACAGAAGGTACAAAATCTATATTAAACAACGTTGATCCCCTAAAAACCAAATTTTGCAGCTCCACCCGGATCAGGATGCAATCCACCCTGTCGAACCAGCGAAATATGTAGAAGCGATGGAATTTGTGAACCAAGTAAGTTATTATTTGTGTAATATTGAAAAGCTAACACTTAAAACAAATCTTTTTAACAATTCCAAATTTAAACATTGCGAAAAGACATCGCATTAATGTAAGTGAAAAATACAGATTTCCTTAACGTGGCATGACAACCCTACTTTGGCGGTTTTTAATAATTTTGTGGAATTATGCTAATGTTGAAATTTGAATTACCCATTTTTATACCAAAATAGTGCGCTATAAAAGGGGGTGTGGCCTTTTTTGGCCGAATTATGATTAGCAAAAAAAGTATAGCTATATCTGTCGCCAAATTGGAACCCGGATAAAAACAGCCTTAATGCAGCATTCGTGCGAGACGCAGGCGCAAATAGCATTCAAAAAGCTAGGACGCAGAGAAAAAGCGGCTTTTTCTCACCGATTTCTGCTTAGCGACGGCTATATGTGACTAAGATAACGTACCTTACCTTTATGTTTAAAGGACCAGGAGTTACGGTTCGCCTTCGGGGGGTCCAAACTCCTGGCTTCTTGCGGCCTTTGGCCGCTCTTCGAGCGGGGACCGCAGCCACTTAGGCGGCCGTCCAACCTAAAACAACCGGTGAAGCTGGGGAAATGAACCAATCCTTCGGCGCACTTTTAATGGTTTTATAGGATGCAATGCAAATGTAACATACCGTAGCTCGCTTAGCTAAAGAGAAAATAGATTGAAAGAGCGCAGAGTACGTGGTGAACTCAACGCAACTTCGCCTTGGGACACCACACACAGTGACAGAGACCATAAGCGAATTGTATAGTAGCGTAAATTTTTAAATTATATGATTCATACCCAGAGGGCACTAAGAAGCTACAGAAACCCACTATAACCTAAACGAAGCAAAGATAAATTAAGGCTTTGTAGCAAAGGCGATCGTTAAGCTTATCAAGGTAATTAATTGGATGTAATCAAAAAGCAGCCAACGTTGACAACAAAATTTAGAACCACCTGGTCCCCCGGGATCCGGATGCGGTATGGACGACTGCCCTGCTGGTGCAATCTGCGAACCCTGCCCTCCATTCACGACCTGCATTAACCACCAATGTATCGACAATCCTTGCAATCCGGAATGCAAATCAGATGAATACTGCGAGTTTGAGCAGTGCAAGAAGAGTTAGTTAAAACAAACAAGAAAACGAACGAAATGGTATTTAGAAACCTGCAATCCACCTTGCGAATTTGGTCTTACCTGCGTCAATGGACAATGTGAAGCAGGTTTGTTTTTACAAAACTTTAATAAATTCGAGAAATTAGAAGGCGTTAAAATAAACAACATCAGTAGAACAACGTTCTCAAACACACATCATTTAATGCATGCAAACGTTACAAAGCATTTTACTTACTATATTAGGACCTCCTGATTCCGGATGTGGCCCAGAACACTGTCCTCCTGGTGTGATTTGCGAGCCCTGTCCTCCATTCACAACTTGCATGCACGGTCAATGTGCCCCCAACCCTTGCAAGCCTGCATGTCAACCAGATGAAACTTGCGAGTTTGAGCAGTGCAAGAAAAGTGAGTTTTAAAAAGTTATACCAAAGATACTTACTGTTACAGAAGTCTGCAATCCACCTTGTTCGCCTGGCCAAAAATGCGTGAACGGAAAGTGCACACCAGGTTAGTTAAAAAATGAAATAATGTATACAACATTTTTTCGATTTTATCAGAATTTATCAGATTAAACCCCATAGAGTCATAGTGAAATTGTGCATTGTTTCAGAAACATGTCCTGCATGTGCTCCAGGAACAACCTGTGTTGGAACCGTTTGCGTGGATAACTGCAAACTTTGTGCTGCAAATCAAAAATGTGTTGACAAGAAATGTGTAACAGGTAAGTAACATTGCAACATTCACCTCTAACAATTGGGAAGTCGTGTCCGTTTATATGTCATGGTGTCCCACGCGAGACTGCGCTACGTGTCTGCGTCTCCTAATTCCAGTTATCTTTCATCAAAACGTGGGCGAACTTAGCGTAAACTCCACGGAAGGAAGGAAAATGAGCAGAATTAGCCTAAGTGCGCAGCTGATCATTTCCAATGGATTGGTTTCCGGCCGGCGGTCTAGCAGGCACCTGTATGGCCGCAGGCCGTCGAACTGAGTGGCCGAAGGCCACGAATCTGTGCGGCCGCAGGCCGCCAAACTGAGTGGCCGAAGGCCACGAATATGTGCGGTCATAGACCGCCGAACTGAGTGGCCGAAGGCCACGAATCTGTGCGGCCGCAGGCCGCCAAACTGAGTGGCCGAAGGCCACGAATATGTGCGGTCATAGACCGCCGAACTGAGTGGCCGAAGGCCACGAATCTTTGCGGCCATAGACCGCCGAACTGAGTGGCCGAAGGCCACGAATCTTTGTGGCCACAGGCCGCTTAACGTACATTCGGGGGCGAAGCCCCCGACGAGCGGCCGAAGGCCGCGAGGAGCCAGGAGTGAGGACCGCCGAAGGCGGGCCGTAACTCCTGGTTAATACACATTTTAATTAATTGGTAGAAATTTGACAATGTAATTTTAGTCACTTGTGAACCCTGTCCTCCTGGAACAGAATGTGTTGGAATCAACTGTGTTCCCATAAAACCTCCCGGTAAGCAATATTATTTTGTTTAAATTTATAGCCTATTCAGTTTATAAACCAAGCACTCCTCCACCAAAAATAACATGTGCCAATGTTAAATGCGCAGCTGGGACTGTTTGTAAGGAGACGAAAACGGGACCCCAATGTGTGCCAAGTGAGAAATTTTGTTTAAACCAGAAAAATGTTGTGTTTAGCCTATAATCCTACGCCCCCACTACCACCGCCGCCGACAGGCAAGTCTGAAGTTTAAACTTTTACAAAAATAAAAAAAACGACCTAATTGTTCTCAAATGATCAAAACCATTAAATGACCATTCACTGAAAAGCCATATCTATCGCCCGGGAGGATTTGAATATTTCAGTATGTAGACCTCCATGCCCGCCACATAAAGTATGCAGATTCGGTCATTGCGAGGACTTCATTCCGCCACCAACTGGTCCCTGTGAGTTTTTTTTTTTTTTTTAAATAAAAATGACTATTGTACAGAGAGTAAACTTAAACTTGTTGATAGTCGAACAAAAAAACACAATTTCAGTACCACCAAGTGGAGGATGTAACCCACCTTGTCGAACCAGCGAAATCTGTCGAAGCGACGGAGTTTGTGAACCAAGTAAGTTTATTGTTTACATTGTGTTGTAACCCAGCCAATTTTAAAAATTAAAACGATATGTAGGCGCCGCAAAGGTGGGGTCGGCGCGGGTAGCCCGAATCCATAGAAATTTTGGTTTTTTAGGCGCGCGCGCACAATTTTATGAAAACTGGTTATGTAACTATTGACAATGGCGTAAAAACGTACGCGCAACACGCTGGTGCAAGTGGTTTTTGCGAATTTAAAGGTCTAACCTGTGAAAATGCAATTAAAAACGATTTTTTGATATAAAACAGGTTTAAATTTTCAGACCGCGGGTTTTCTTTTATTTTTTCGATGTAAATCAAATCAACGCTTGAAATGAAAAACAAAAATAAAAAAAGCATGTTGGCGGATTTTTTTTTTATTCGACATTGTTTGAAATAAAGCCGTGGTACTGACTCAATAAGCCTGGAATTCCATTCAATTTGAGCAAAATTAAAAGTTTATTTTGTTTTACTCTTATTAAACACGTAAAAACACCAAAATCGACAAAAACAAGAGAAAAATTGATTTTTGAACAAGGTTCACTTTTTCTGGATTTCCCCTTTTTGGCCGATTTCGGCGTTTATACTCCCGGACCGCGACTTTTGCTTTTCGATTATTGTTAATTTGGTTTTTGCGGTTTGAATGAAGTACAGAAATCAAAAATTCACTCTGGCGGTTTTTCGCAATTCTATTTTTTAAATATGTAATTTTACAAAGCCAGCGGCGAAATCCATGCTTCGCTGCTAACGCGGGAAAGCAAAATTTTCAAAACGGTTTTTCACGAAATGCGATTACGACATTTTCATACAATTATTGGATGATTTCACGCTTTGATTATGTAGAATAGAGTATATTTATTATTTTAAACAACATAAATACCGCCATAACATCTTACGGCTTAATATAACTCATTTGCCGACTTGGCGGGCCCGCTGTTTAACGCCGTGCGGAAAGCCTGCGGCAGACTGCGATCTCGCCTCGCCCCTCGAAAGTTTCAATTGAAAACGGCGGCCGCAAAACCCGCACTAAAATTGTCATTTCTCCTTTCAAACTTAACGAAAATTCAAAATTTAAACAAAGTTTTGCTGCTACGACTTAGGACTACAACTGTGGCTAAAAATAATTTTGAAATTACAATGGTAAAATCTCGGCTTGCGGAACGATATGACAAAAATTTTAGAACCACCTGGTCCTCCTGGATCTGGATGTGGTATGGACGACTGTCCTGCTGGAGCAATCTGTGAACCCTGTCCCCCATGGACAACCTGCATCAACCACCAATGTGTCGACAACCCTTGCGTTCCACCGTGTAAACCAGACGAAGTTTGCGAGTTTGCGCAGTGCAAGAAGAGTTAGTTTCCCTAAGTCAATTAATAGCGAATTCATGTTTCAGAAACATGTAGTCCTCCATGCACGCCTAATCAGAAGTGCGTAAATGGAGTGTGCCAGCAAGGTTTGTTTATGCAATTGCTTTTCTATTTTAAAGGACCCGTCAGGGGCCTTTTCCGATTGGAAATGTGTATGCTAATTAAGCCATTTCAATTGAAATTATTTTCCCGAACACCGCTCCAGACAACGGCCGTGCGCAAAATGCTTGCCAAGTCCTCATTAGCGTACGATTCTGAAAGGGCCCCTTAGGAGCCCTTTAAGTAACGGTTTTAATTTTGCATTTTAAGGCCTGAATGTGAATAATGAGTTGAATTCAAAAAAAAAAAATATAATTTTGAGTCACCTGCGAACCCTGTCCACCTGGAACCCAATGTGTTGGAACCAACTGTGTGCCCATCAAGCCTCCAGGTAATTTAAATAAGTTGTAACTCTAATTCAAATTTTAGTTTATAAACCAGGACCTCCACCGACAACAACTTGTGCCAATGTGAAATGTGCAGCCGGAACTGTTTGCCAAGAGACGAAAACTGGGCCGCAATGTGTTCCAGGTATGTTTTGTGAAAGCGTGTCCGGAAAAACTCTGCAACTTTGTAAAATTGGTTGTTTGCGTGGGAATTCCCAATAGCTTCAGACCTATAGCCAAAATCTAATCTTTAAACAGCGACATGATTGTTTTCTTTTTCGCAGGAAACCATTAAAAGTGAAAACGTACGATTCAAAACGCAGTTTTTCGCCTTTTTTCCAAGGCCAGGAGGGTACGCGCGCCTACGGCTCACACCCTCCTGGCTTGCGGCCTGCGGCCGCAACGACACCCGGCCTTCGGCCGCTTAAAGGGACAGTCAGGCGGGTTTTACAACATTGGCTCATCTAGGAGAGAAAAATTCGCTGATCAAGAAAATGTATATGACTATGGGTCGGAAATGTACCGTTTTCGATAGACCTGGCTTTAAAGTGTCCAAAAAAGGCCGACCATCCGCAGATTGTGCGGAGGGCCAGTACGCCCTGCGTGTCCGGTATTTACAGGGGATGCTAATGACCCGAATTCATTCTAATTGACTGAGATAGCTGTGAAAATGAGGAGGGTGCGAGACATTTTTGCATAGTTCATTCGCATAATTTCCGACCGTATCCGATCGAAAATGAAAAGGCCCCTTACTGCCCCTTTAATGTTACTAAACTACGCGACTATACATAACTAAATGTCGTTACCTTAAGCTTTTATGGTAACCCTTAAAGGGACTGCCAGGGACCTTTCATTTTCATTTTTTCCTAAAATCGATGGAAAATTTACTTTCAAAGGCGATTTTTGTCACGATGGGGAGCATTTTTAAATGTAATGCATCGTTATCTCGGTATCTTTTTAAATGTAAAGCATCGTTACGCTATGTCCTCGATCTGCTCCAATCTTACAAAGACGTCGTCTTTTAAGAAAATTCTATAAAGCAAAAGAAAGAAAATCTTTTTCAGAACCTTGCAATCCCCCATGTGCGACAGGCCAAAGCTGTGTAAATGGGGAATGCAGTGAGTTCGGGATTTTTGCATTTTCAAAATTATTTTTTTCAGAATGTCCTGAACATGAGAATTTATATCTTTGTGGAAATCTGTGCGAAGGAAAATGTGAATTCGCCCCGAATGTAAGTTTAACCACGAGTTACAGGCCGCCTTCGGCGGTCCTGGCTCTTGGCTTCTCACGGCCTTCAGTCGTTTAGTTGGTCGGCCTGCGGTCGCACTGAACAGAAACTTTTATTTTCAGCAAGTCATTTTTGCGTTTAAAATCGTTTTGCTCTGTTTAAAAATCTTCGCGTCGGGGGCTTCACCCTCAAATGCCACTTAGTTGACCACTCAGTTGGGCGGCCTGCGGCCGCACTGAACAGAAACTGCGTTTCACAACGTTTTGCATTTAAAATCAATTTAAGAAAACAACTTTTTCAGCCTACAAAATGTGATAAGCCCTGTCTTGCCCCTGCCTGTATCTGTGACAAGAACTACTTCCGAAATGACATGGGCAAGTGTGTGCTTGCGGCGGACTGCAAAAAGGGAGGAAAGAGCAGTGGTTGGTTTTTTAAATAGAGTTAATCTCAGAGCGGTTATGAAAAAGTGAAGTAAACATTTCGCCAACCATCTTCAACGAACATTTAATCGTTTGTACACCCATTATCTAAAGGGCTCGTCAGGGGCCTTTTCCAAATCACAAGCTAATGAAGACTTGGCAAGCATTTTTCGCACGGCCGTTGTCTGGAGCGGTGTTCGAGAAAATGATTGAAACGGCAATTGAAACGGCTTGATTTGCATATTATCCATTCCCAATTCAAAAAGGCCCCTGACGGTCCCTTTAATCAACATTAATTTTGCTACTTTGGCGAAACGCTAGAACTCTTTGCTAACACAAAATCATAAATTCCAGATGAGCCAAGACCTGCACATGCTCCAGGCAAAAATCCCTGCGATACAACAAAATGTGACAAACCAGCTACCTGCCAAGTTGTCGACGGGGAAGCTCGGTGTGTCACTCCGATGATTGCGTCGAATCCGTACAGCAACTAGCGCATGTGCGCAAAATGTAGTGATCAATTTAGAAATGAATAAAGTAATGCAATGAGAGTCTTTATGGTTTTACGCTGCTGGCATAGACGTTAGCGTGCGTCTAGGTAACTTATTGTTTGTATAACATGCATCGAACCTGTGCGTATCTGTTGGTACGCTTTATTTAGACTGAAAAACGTGTTTTTCGCATTTTTAGGTCACCCTAAATACTTATCGCACCTTCAGTTCGCCTTAATTGTTTTGGTACTAGATGGTGAACCTAGTTGGCTTTTGCACCTTCTGTTTCTTCTTTTGCATCATCTTAAAGGGACCATCAGGGACCTTTTTTCTGCAATTAGAACCAACGTCAGAATACAACAGTACGATTTCATTAGCTATTTTTTAGCCAGCAAAAACCATTTGCACGAGAGTGGAACCGAACCCGTGAACAGTTGGTTACCAGCTACCGGCGCTAACCAGTTGGCTATCAGGTAGATGGAAGTGTAGCGCTGCGTATTCATAATCCCCAGCGGCTCACACCTTGGGCAGCGGGCAGATGGTGTGAAAAAACGTAAGCTGGAGCCCGTTGGAAAAAAATATTTTTGAGTTTTGATTTGAAATGACGGCTTTTTAGGAAAAATGAGTTTAAAATGAGAAGAATTTAGTTAATGAACTAAATTAAATTTATTAATTAAAATAAACTTTAAAAAGGACCCTGATGGTCCCTTTAATTGCTTTTACCAATTGAGTCATTCAGATAAATTTTTACATCTCTAGCTCACCCTAATGACAGTTCGTACTTCTAGCTCACCATAATTGTTTACGCACCTTCAGGTCACCACAATTGCTTCTCTGGTTTCTACGTCACCCTAATTAATTTTCTCACCCTCTGGGTCGCACTTCTAGGTCAACCTAATTGCTTTTCAAACATCTGGGTACGCTAATTTAATTTGTAGTTTGGTCACCCTTGAGGTTTTTCTTGTAGCTTTTTTAGGTTCTCCTGACTACCTTTCCCACAGCTCAGCTACCTTAGGAGCGTTTCCTTCGCCTTTGCACGTCTATGTCCAGTTACAAATGCGTTTCTTTACGCACTATGCGTTCTTTTGTGACTATTTTCTCATTGCCCCAAGGCTTTTGCTTTAATTAGCAAATTTTTCTCGCTTGCGTGCACAATGAAATACGTTTTCCTCGCTTCAGCGATTCTCAATAATAGTAGCTCCTAATGTGAAATTTGAAAAAGCGTTTTCTTTTTTTACCCAGCATTTTACCTATTTTACTTTCCAGCGCTTCGCAAAATTTTTTTGTAGGTTTTGCTAAGCCAACATTGAAAAATCAGAGTTCAACTCCTGGAGAAAATTTCTTCTGATGAACACTTTCATCGGCTTCTTGTCAGTTTTTTTTTCTTTTCTTTGCAAATGCGAGGGTGCTCCTTTAGAATTGCATGAAACCCTCCTAATTGCCCGCTAATTACCCCCAGCTTCAGTCAATTTTCTAATTTTTGTCTTTTCTTTGCAGACACACGCCTGAAGACATCTTCCACATTTGATAGTTAAAAAATATCTTCTATTGAGGAATTATACCGTATTCCAAATTTCAGTGTGCTACCGTACCATATCGTAACTCATGGCAGTGCCCTTTCGTAACCTTACTTAAAGTACCCTACCGTAATTCAAGCTATAGTTCTCTATAGTAAACCAGTTAGTACCCTACCGTAATGAAAACTGTTGTACCCTACAATTCCCCTAATTTCAATACCTCACCGTAACCAAGATGAAAATTCAAAAAATGTTAATGATCTAGGAAAAATTTGAATTTGCATATCAAACAGTGAAACATCAAAGTTCAACTGCTTTTCGGCGCCCACTCATCAATTTTTTCGATGCTCGTGAATCTCTCTTAATTACCCCCCACTTACTTTGTCTATTCTCGTCAGACACTCGTCTGAAAACAGCCCCATCTCGCACATAACAATTAGCTTAGCGTGCGTTTTGAGAACAATCGGGAAAACAAGGCAATTCCCACGGAACAGAGGTGTTTTCCCCCATTTCTCTTGATTCGTTCATGTCGAAAGCAATCAGTTTCCATAGCAATGTAGCCACTGTGCAACCTGGGGGCCGAACGGTTTCAGCTCAGCCTCATTTCCTCAATGATGGTGACAAATCCATTGTCTAGACCACACTTCCACCTGTTTCTTACAAAGTTTCTTCCACCTGTTTCTTACAAAGTGATTTTTGTTTTACAAATTTATCAGTAGTAGTAAAACATGAATTTTTAATTGTATTTTGTTTTGAAAATACTTTTTTATCTTTTCTTTCCTTTGCCTAGGCAGTATGGCTCACGTTCCCAGCCTTCGTATTTTGAGTTGGATTTCTTGAAACAATACGTAGGTTTGGGATACAAACAAATACAAAAATGTTTTGTATTTGGTGTTTTGGCACGGAGAAAGCAATCTCGTTTTATCGCTCTCTCTCTCTCTCTCTCTCTCTCTCTCTCTCTCTCTCTATCTCTCTTTTCTTTTTCTCTTTTTCTTTCTCTCTTTCTCTCTCTCTCTCTTTCTATCTTTTTCTCTTTCTCTCTTTCTCTCTCTTCCTCTGTATATTTCGCTGTATCTGCATCTCTCTCAGTATCCCTATATCTTTATTCCTCTTGAACTCGGTTTTTCTTGGTATCCCTTTATTCGTCTGTATATATGTTGCTCACTCACTCACTCTGTATAGTTGACGCCAAACGGGCATCATTCTCTGTTGATATTACAATTTTATGCTAATCTATCATCAACAGAGAATACTTGAACGAAATTGGCATGATGCCCGTTTGGCGTCAGCTATATCTCTCTATTTCTTACACTTTTTTCCCTTGCTATCTCTCTATACCTCTGAATATCTTTGTAAATTTATCTGTATCTCTCTCCCTCTCTAGCTGTTTCTCTTTCTTTCTGTATCTGTCTCCCTGTATAGTTGTCGCCAAATTGGAATCCTGCCAACAACATTAGAATGTCCCAGTGATCCTCTGTTGATATTGAAATTCGTAGTCTAATCAGTCGTCGACAGAGCATGCTTTGCATGTTTCCGCAATTAGCATATGATTTCATTTTGGCGGCAGCTATATCTCTTTTCCCATCTCTCTGTATATCTCTCCATTTCTCTAATTATCTCCATATCTCGTTCTTCTTATGGTCTCATTCAATTTCTTTCTTCTGTTTAATTATCTCTCTTTCTCTTTTGAAAAAAACTTTTAAAATAGAAAAAAACATGCTAATCAATAATAAATAACACGTAAGATTCAACAAATAAGCTTAAAAGCTAAAAAAATTTATCTAGTCTGAGGGAAAATTATAAACAAACTTATCTCCAGCGGCGCGGAAAACAGTTCCAATTAATTATCTGGGTCAAGCGCACCCGAAAAAGCAAAGGTCATGTAATCGATACGCCATTCGCACCCGATTTCCTCATTAATGCTGTTCCCACTGCCCCTTTCCCCAACTTCCGTATCAGTTCTGTTTTTTTTTCATTCAGCACTCTCCACCTATTCCAGTCGCGCCCCTTCCCCCACTCTCCCTCTCTCTCTCCCTCTCTCTCTCTCTCTCCCTCTCTCTCTCTCTCTCCCTCTCTCTCTCTCTCTCTCCCTCTCTCTCTCTCTCTCTCAATCTCTCACTCTCTGTTGCAACCATGTAGTAACTTTTCGATTTTCAACTAAAAACTGTTTGTGATTTCTTTTTTCCTAGCTTTGTTCATTGGTCAAAGGGGGCTGTTTTTCCCCACAATTATGTTTTTCACAACCGCAGAATTATGCCGCATTCATCTTGGCTTATGATTCGAAAACTGAGAACTAAAACTTTCTAAAAATGAAAGCTTCTTTTTGTTCGAGTCACAATGCCTTACCTTTTGAAGTACTTTATCTTTTGTTTTCACGCGTGATTCACTTGCAACTTTTCTGTTTAATCAAAAAATGACTAGTTGCATTTGAGATATGATATGAAAAGCTTTCTCATATCATAATTCAAATCTGTCTCTTTCTCTGTCTCTGTCTCTGTCTCTTTCTCTGTCTCTGTCTCTGTCTCTGTCTCTGTCTCTGTCTCTGTCTCTGTCTCTGTCTCTGTCTCTGTCTCTGTCTCTGTCTCTGTCTCTGTCTCTGTCTCTGTCTCTGTCTCTGTCTCTGTCTCTGTCTCTGTCTCTGTCTCTGTCTCTGTCTCTGTTTCTGTCTCTGTCTCTGTCTCTGTCTCTGTCTCTGTCTCTGTCTCTGTCTCTGTCTCTGTCTCTGTCTCTGTCTCTGTCTCTGTCTCTGTCTCTGTCTCTGTCTCTGTCTCTGTCTCTGTCTCTGTCTCTGTCTCTGTCTCTGTCTCTGTCTCTGTCTCTGTCTCTGTCTCTGTCTCTGTCTCTGTCTCTGTCTCTGTCTCTGTCTCTGTCTCTGTCTCTGTCTCTGTCTCTGTCTCTGTCTCTGTCTCTGTCTCTGTCTCTGTCTCTGTCTCTGTCTCTGTCTCTGTCTCTGTCTCTGTCTCTGTCTCTGTCTCTGTCTCTGTCTCTGTCTCTGTCTCTGTCTCTGTCTCTGTCTCTGTCTCTGTCTCTGTCTCTGTCTCTGTCTCTGTCTCTGTCTCTGTCTCTGTCTCTGTCTCTGTCTCTGTCTCTGTCTCTGTTTCTGTCTCTGTCTCTGTCTCTGTCCCTGTCTCTGTCTCTGTCTCTGTCTCTGTCTCTGTCTCTGTCTCTGTCTCTGTCTCTGTCTCTGTCTCTGTCTCTGTCTCTGTCTCTGTCTCTGTCTCTGTCTCTGTCTCTGTCTCTGTCTCTGTCTCTGTCTCTGTCTCTGTCTCTGTCTCTGTCTCTGTCTCTGTCTCTGTCTCTGTCTCTGTCTCTGTCTCTGTCTCTGTCTCTGTCTCTGTCTCTGTCTCTGTCTCTGTCTCTGTCTCTGTCTCTGTCTCTGTCTCTGTCTCTGTCTCTGTCTCTGTCTCTGTCTCTGTCTCTGTCTCTGTCTCTGTCTCTGTCTCTGTCTCTGTCTCTGTCTCTGTCTCTGTCTCTGTCTCTGTCTCTGTCTCTGTCTCTGTCTCTGTCTCTGTCTCTGTCTCTGTCTCTGTCTCTGTCTCTGTCTCTGTCTCTGTCTCTGTCTCTGTCTCTGTCTCTGTCTCTGTCTCTGTCTCTGTCTCTGTCTCTGTCTCTGTCTCTGTCTCTGTCTCTGTCTCTGTCTCTGTCTCTGTCTCTGTCTCTGTCTCTGTCTCTGTCTCTGTCTCTGTCTCTGTCTCTGTCTCTGTCTCTGTCTCTCTCTATACATGAATGTTTCACACCTACGATCACAGTTCCCATGATAATAGCTACATTTACTTCTCAATTACATATTCCCACAGCCCTACCCACAAATGATGTAATGTCAATCCTTTTCTCTGCAGAAAATTTGCTGTGGTAAAAACCACACTTTTCATCGAGAACAACCCACAATTTTTGTTTTTCACGGTCTCTATTGACGTTTGCTACAACCAAAATGTGTCAAACTACGAACATGATGAATACGTAGAAGAACCTACGCAGTTGTTAAACGCATTAAGATAATTATGTATGTCCTGCAGAGAACTTATTTTTCGTTGTTTCATGTTTACATGAAA
>OZ059903.1:1240000-1250000 GCA_964057215.1 Oscheius myriophilus
AACGTCCGATCATTTTTTTTTCAAAAACAGGAAATAAAAGCACTTTGTCACATTTTTTGCAAAAAAAACTGAAAACTTTTCTTTATAAACCCGTGCAAAACCCTCCTCCCCGTTGCTTTTACATCTCATACAAAAACCGCTGCCACAAATTTCACAAAACATGTTCAAAAAAATAGTTTTTGTATCCCCAGCCGAACAGCTGTAACCGTTTTCCACAATGTGTTGTCTGTTTCCAGCCAAGTCTTTAGTGAGAAAGGTAATTCTTTAAACGATTTTTTTTCTTTATTGAGATGTAATTGGCAATTCCGGCGCCATAAGGAAAGTGCAAAGTTTCAGCGGCTACACAATTTATTGATAAAGGGGTTTATTGATCGTTGAATAATAGAAAATCCCCTCGCAAATGAGAAAAGTTCAAGATTATGGCAAAATCATAATTTTTAGATTGGTGGATCTTCATGGATCGGAAATGAGTCAGAAAATCCGTTTGAAGTTAATCTGACGAAGAAGGATAGGACTTTACTCAGGGAGACGTTTCAGGTGAGGGTGTCTCTTTTCCTCTTTCCCTCACTCTTTTCTCGCAATCTTAACTTTCCAGGCTTTTCCTCTTTTCCATTTGTCCCTTTGTCTCTTTTCTCTCTATCTCTGTTCTCGTTACATATTTGCCTCACTTTCTTTGTGGCTCACTTTCTAAAGTCTATTTCCCTTGCCTCTTGCCTCTTTTTTCCTATCTTGCCTCCAATTTTTCAAGGAGTTGCCTCTTTGCGTTTCACTATCATTTTTTCGTTTCACTATCTCTCTTTTCCTCTTCCGTCTAGTCTCCCAACCTCTGTCTTTTCTTTTTTGCCCATTGCCTCACAACCCCTCTGTCTCATTTTTTTTGGCTCTCTGCCTCTCCGCCTCTCTGCCTCACTACCACAAATTTACTTTAACTCTTGGCTTCTAATAATCTTTATCTCATTGTGTTTTTTTTTGCTTTTGTTTCTGTACCTCTCTGCCTTTTCCCGCCTGTCTCGTGGCCAATTTTCCTCTTCCTCTCAATGCCTCGCTGCTTCTTGGTCACTTCCTCTTTTTCTTCGTCTCTTTGACTCTTTGCCTCTCTGCTTTCATATCTCTTTTTTTCTTTGTGTCCTTTTTGATTGTCTCACCACCTCTTGCCTTTTTTTGCGTTTCTGCCTCTCTGTCACTTGGCCTTCCTGCCTCTTTGTATGTTTGCCTTCTTGTCTCTTTGCGTTTGTCTCCGCATTAATTTTGCCTTTCTGTCTCTTTAACTTTCTCTCTACCAATCTTTCTCTTTGTCTCTTTAACTCGCTGTTTATTGGTCTCACTTCCTCTTTTTCTTTATCTCTTTGCCCCCCAGCCTCCCTACCTTTTTTCCCTCCACTTATCGTTGTGTCTTTTCTGACTGGCGCACAACATCTTGCCTTTATGTCTTTCTGTCCCTTTGCCTCACCTATGTCTATGTGTTTCTCTGCCTTTTGACTATTTGCCTCGCTGGCTCTTAAAGGGGCAGTAAGGGAGCTTTTCATTCAATTTTGGATCGGCTACGGTCGGAAATTATGCGAATTAACCATGTTAATTTGTCTCGCACCCTCCTCATTTGCAAGGCTATCTCAATCAATTAGAATGAAATTCAGTTCATTAGCATGCATTGTAAAAGCCGGACACGCAGGGCGTACTGGCCATCCGCACAATCTGCGGATGGTCGGCCGTTTTTGGACACTTTGAAGCCAGGTCTATTGAAAACGGTACATTTGCGACCCATAGTCATATACATTTTCTTGATCAGCGAATTTTTCTCGCTTAGATGAGCCAATGTTGCAAAAGCCCTGACTGTCCCTGTAATCTCACTTCTTCTCTTCCTGTGTCTCTTTCTCTATCATTCTCTCTATTTTCTCTCTCTCTCTCTCTTCTTACAACACTCCCACCCGCCTGGAATTAATAAACCTCACGCGGTAGCATAATTTATTTTCTGACGCCGTTCATTTTCCAATCTCTTAGTAACTGAGACACTTCGAAGAATCGCAGCTCCATGACAACCTCTCGCATTATATTCAATTGCGTGATTTCATCTGTGATTCACGAGAAATCGGATTTCCCACACAATTTCCAACAGAAAAATCTGATTTCTTTCAGAGAATGGAGGAACCGAAGGAGGTTATCGGCATGATTTTCGTAGAAATCGTCAATGATTATGAACCTGATTTGAAAAAGGTTTGTTTACAAATAAAATTTGTAATTTATTTATCATTTTGTAGGTTTTTGGAGTTGACAGAGCTCCAAGAGCTGCTATGCTGAAAATGCCGAAATTTGGAGGACACGTAGCTAGAATTACGGAACTTTTGGATAATGTGAGTCGCTTTTTTCAACAAAAAGAAAACACTTAAATTTTTTTGTACTGCTTGTAATGTTAAACTTACATCGCTGCTTTTACAAAAACTCAAGTTCGGACAGCATACTGTGGCGCAGGTTACTGTAGCGCGCCTATAGCGCGGGTTTTGTAGGTAGCGCGCCTGAGGTACTGTAGCTCATGTTATTTTGGATGGGATGCGCGAGGTCCTGTAGTGATGGTTACTGTGGCGCGCCGGAGGTACTGTAGCGCGACCAAGATATTGTAGCGCTGGTTACTCTGGCGCCAGCGGTACTGTAGCGCGGGTTACTGTGGCGCGCTGCGTGCATTTCGTATCTCCCTTGAACCAAAACCCAATTTTTAATGTTAAACAAGTAATCGATAGAAAATCTTGTTTCAAAAAAGTTTGTTTTTAAGAGAAAACTTTCTATCTTCAGGTTGAAATTGTGAAATACTTGAAAATGTGTGTTGATACTATATATTTCAAAAAACGTGAAAATTAATTATCGATTTCTGTATTTGTCTAGTGTAATTTACCAGAATATTCCGGCCCGCCTGCGGCGGTCCTGAATATTCTGGCCGCTCGCCGGGGGCTGCGCCCCCGAAATGAACGTTGGAAATGACCAAATTCCGTAATGTTTCCGTAACATTTACGTGGAGTTAGAACCCGTGAGTGAGAGAGTGCAAAGGAATTGGAGAGACGCAGACACGTGACGGACTCTGCGCAGTTTCACCGTGGGACACCACACACACACACACACACACACACACACACACACACACACACACACACACACACACACACACACACACACACACACACACACAGACCATAAGCGCAGTGTATAAGAGAGGATCCTTGGGGTACTTAACGACTTCCAATTACAGAAATCATATGATTATATGGGCTTTGTGGAGAAACGCCAACTTTTTTTCTATTATTGCAAAAACTCGTGGTTTCGATCATATGACTACGCACCGCTTTGTTTATTTACAGACTTTGTTTGTAGTTAAAGATCTCTGAATTGATGAAGTTCCCACTTTGCTACCAAAACAAGGCTTAATGTTAGGAAACTGGCGAGTAATCGGAATAATTTGATGCACAAAGGGGAAAAACGATAAACAAGATAATTCTAGAAAAGGGAATGTAAAAAAAAATGATTTTGAAAAAAACCGAGGGTTACTGTAACTCTGATTTTCGATTATAGTAAACGAGGAAATATTACTGTAATGGTGGGCTACTTACTGTAGGTTACCATAGAGTACTGTAGTCTTGGCTCCAGGTTACGGTATGTGACTAAATAATGTAAATTTTTATATTAAAAAAGTCTAAAAGTGTCAATAGCTTTTATATACCAAATAATCAAGAAATCGATTCGTAATTTGCGCTGCGCGTCACGCCCACTGATTACTGTAACTTTATGCTAAAAATTCACAAAAATCGTCATATTTGGGTATTAATCGATTTCAAATTTCAATTTGATTTGTTTTCCCACGTAAATTGACAATTTCAGTTGACTAACTTCCTCGGTTTCACGGAAAATTTAGTCGGAGCCTGGCAGTTGATTCGGAAAACTGGCCGAAGTCATGTTCGCCAGAGGTATGATTTCAAAATTCTTATTTAAACTGACATTTTCAGTTTCCTCGAACAGAACCTCAGTCAATTGGATAAAAATTATTTTGAAATTGTATTAAATGTATTCTCAGATCGACTCATCCCCTACCTCACTGGAGAAAAGGTGATTAAATATTTAAAATTACTCTCGTTAAATCTCGTTAAATTTTAAGAAAATTGAAAATGAGGATGGGACGGAGAAGAAAAAAGTTCGATTTGCTCAAAATTATCAGCCTCATCAGGTTTCGGAAGTATGGAGAAGGTTGGTTAAAAGATTTTTTTAAATTAAAATGTTTTTACAATTAAATAGTATATTTTTAGGTTATTTACAATAATGATAGCTCAAATGACGGACGCGTTTGAATTGGAGCGGGCTAAGCAGAGAAACGCTCAAACACAAAAGACTCTGGCTCCTCATCAACATTTGGAGAATACGGAGAGACAGAAGAAAAGGATTCAGGTTGGTTTTATAGCTGCTTCATGTAAAAAACCGGAATTTGTAATGGCTATGGCCTTTAAAAAACGTCTAAAACAGGATTTTGAAAACATTTTTGCTAAATTTGTGCTTTCTGGGCGATTCTACGTAAAATTTAGTATAGAAAAAATATTTTAATCGCGGGGGTAGACTCGAACCCGGGTCGCCAGATTTGCAAGCGAAAATGCTACCACTCGGCCACCGGGGCGCGCCCTGTATTATGCTGCAGCGGCCAACCTAATCCGTGGCGAGGTGGCAGCGTTCTCGCTTGCAAATCTCACGACCAGGGTTCGAATCCGCCCTGCGATTTTTTGTTTTGCCTAATTAAAGTGGACGTTATAAACACATAGAAAACTTGTTTTGTTACGGTAAGTCAAATTTAAACAAATACTGGTACGAAAACTATCGAGCAGCGTAATTTTCCCAGGAGAAGAACGTTAGAACATAACTTGGAAACTAAAAACCAAAATCCAATTTTTTTTTTGAATTTATATTTTGTAGACGAATAGCAAAAAAGTCCAAGCTTTTCAGTTTTTCGCGCATAACTTTTTTCTCATTACAAATTCAGGTTTTGGTCAATTATAAGGGTTTTAGGAAAAAATGAGCCATACAAACATGTATTTATAAACACTTTGAAATTCTACCGTACCATCTACCTGGTACTCAAAAATGAACATGGCCCAAATATTTCAGAAATTCGAATTGGGCTCAAAGAAAGACCTAAACATTTTTTGTGTAAGCACTATCTTTTCTCAGAAGACGGTGGAAATCATAAATTACAAACCAAAAATAGAATGTACCTTTGATGAAACAAATTGAAACAACCAATTTCTATTTCAGGAAAAGGCCAGTGAAATTGAAAACGCGGGCATGTCGGAACCGAAGAAACAAGAAGAAATGTACGAAGACCCATTCTAAAAAGTGCCTTACAATAAATATTTATATATCAGTGGTCGAAAATATCCTGAGAATAGGAGATTGTCACGGCGAGATCTGCCCATCGGATGCCGTTCACATCGAGCACTGAAATTTCGCTTTAAAGTTTGAAAAATATCGATATTACTTGGCATAACCATCGGTTCGTCGGGAGGGATTCTCATCATTTCCAAAGCTGCTACGGCTAGTTCTTCACTTTCATCGCCGCAGTCGGTCACGAGACAGAATTCCAGGTGGCTGTGGGTTTCGACATATTGTTCCAGAAGAGCTACGCGACGAGGAGAGAGGCGGTATTCTGAAGGTGGGTCTCATTGAGTGAGAAAGTGAGCACAAAAGGCAAAAATAAAGAGAAAATGAAATGAGGTAAAGAGAAAAAGATGATAAAGAGGCAGAAGGAATGAAAAAGAGGCATAGCAAAAAAAGACAAGAAAGCGAAGGAGACAAAAAGAGGAAGAGACATCGAATAGAAAAAAGACTTTAGAAAATGATAAAGGCAAAATGATAAAGAATTAGATAAAAAGGAGACATAAGGAAAGAGGCAAAGAAATCAACTGAGACAAAAGGGACGTTTCGTCTAGACAAAGAGGCAAAAGAGGAAGAGACCAAGATAATGAACCGAATACAAAGAGATAAATAACTAAAAGAGGCAAAGACGCAGACACAAGGAGACTAAAAAAACAGTTATTGAGAAAGAAAGAAAGAGCGAAAGAGAGAGAAATAAATTACCTTTCGTATACTCGAATATCAACGGATCATTCCATACCACAGGAATCGGCTGTGATTCCGAAACTCGGCAGTCCTGCTCCGGGAAATCCAAGAATTTCCTAAAAACTAAAGATGAACGGCTTAAAAAAAAATTAATACCAATCAATAATGAACTTCATTCCCTCAAAACGTCGTTCCATAAGAGGTGTGTAGGCGGTGTTTTTCATTCTATGAATCGTAATTGAAACAGTTTGTTCCGTTCCTTCGGCTGGAATTTCATCCTGAAATAAATATTTTGAAAACCGAATTAATAGTATTGTTGCCTCCAATTTGTCCTTCACTTTAATGACGCTTCGACCGCCTTCTCGGGGTAGGGCAACTGGTGGTTTTTCACGTCTCGGAGATGAAAGTGAAGATGTCTCACTGGCTAAAAAGAGAGTTATAAATTGTAAAAATGGCATTACGAGGTATCGATCGGTGTAAGGGAGAGGTGAAGTTAACTAAGCGACGAGCACTGTCGTCTTCGGAAGATAAGCGGTCAGAATCTAGTGAAACGGCGGTCTGAAATAGAACAATGTGAGTGCTTCACTCACTCACTCACTCACTCACTCACTCACTCACCTCACCTCACCTCACCTCACCTCACCTCACCTCACCTCACCTCACCTCACCTCACCTCACCTCACCTCACCTCACCTCACCTCACCTCACCTCACCTCACCTCACCTCACCTCACCTCACCTCACCTCACCTCACCTCACCTCACCTCACCTCACCTCACCTCACCTCACCTCACCTCGTATATCTCTTTCTCTCTTTCCCTTTCTCTCTCTCTCTCCCTCGTTTCACTCACTCTTGAGAATCGAGGCTTCGCTATCGGAGGGAGGTCAGCCAGGTGGTCCGGTACAGGAGTAAATCGATCCTCTTCATCTTCTATCTCAGCCTCTCTTATCTCTTTTGTGAAGGTGTCTCCAGACCCATCAGAGGATCCTTGTTCCTCCTCCTCCTCAATTTCCAACTCTACTGGACTTTTCGGCTCAACTTTCTCCACCGTTTCAAAGCTCTCCTCCGATTTTCGAGAAGAGGAAGAGGAAACTGACTCCAATCTATAAATGAGTGCGTTGCACTAAAAGGATAAAAGAACTCACTCCTCCTCAAATATCCTCTCTTTGTGAATTGCTTCCTCTTGTGGAATTTCCACTACTGAAGGCGTTGAGGAAGGAGACTTTTCATCGGGGGACTGCAATTGATAGTTTTTGTAAAAAAAAAATTAGTCTTAATACCTCTACTTCGCTACTGTCTGCAAATCGAAGACGTGGTTGTAGGTCAACTTTTGGTAGATCAAATCGCCACTTTATGCAAATGTCTAGGAAGAGGCCGGGTTCACTTCCATCTGCCTATAAAGAAGAGCAATAAGTTTTTTCTATCCATAATAGAGAGAAACATCTTCAGTAAGCCCGGATCACCTACAGTACCCTAGCATTACTGTAACCTTCTTACGGTAGCCATTTTCCAGCTAGCTACAGTAAGCAGTGGTTATCCTACAGTAATCCTTGGGGGGTCAACACCTATTGTAACCAGTAATTACTGCTACAGTAACCCTTTTTCAACTACAGTCCACAAAGTTTTATCTCACAGTAACCCTTGAACAACTACGTTATTCATTGTCTAATCTTACAGTAATTTTTTTTTGAGCAACGATACCCAGGGCCTCATTATACAGTATGACTTGGTATACTACCGTACCCCTTGGTCAACTACAGTACCCACGCCTAATATTACAGTAAGCCTAATATTACAGTAACTATTGGTCGGCTACAGTACACTAGTAGACTACGTTACACAGATTATGAACAGTCTCTGGAAGAATCGAGCAAATAGTTTTTTCGATTAAGCGGACGCAAATGCTTATGGCAAAAAACAAAAAGAAAAATTAAGTAATTTGAACTTGTTTGGAACAAATTTAGAGCAAAAAATATTTTTGACCTACCAAAATTGAATTTTTTCCTGATCAAATCGACGGAAAACTTTGGATTCAAAGTCGATTTTCGTCAGGATGGTCACGGAGTTTTTCGGACTTTAATTTTTGAAAATGTGCAAAAAAAAATTGCGCATTTTTCTGTTACCGCGGCGTTTTGCGACGCTTGTATGGGTCGAAAAAGGTCGAAAAATGCGAAATACTGCAATTTCAAACGTAAATTTTCCTTTTTTCGAGGTTATGGGACTCCGTTGCCGAAGCACTCAACAATTTCGTTATTTCAGTGTTATTTTTGAAGTATATATGCCAAAATCTTTCAGAATAACCCCAAATTTACTTATTTCAACCGCTTTTGTAAAATTACAGTACCCTACCGTAACCCAGGCCAATAAATCGATAATCAGATAAACTATCAAAATGTTGTTTATTGGTCCTAGGAAGGCTATTGATCAAATTTGAGCCAATTCTGAGACTATGACCTAATTTCTAAGACAGTAGCCTGCTCGAGTTTTCCAGAGACGGCGTCTTATAGTTACAGAGAAGAAAGTTACAGTATCCCATGGTCTTACAGTAATCCGTTGTCACTTACAGTAATCCGTTACCACATTTTTACATATAATAATGGCCAAACAACTATTGAAGTCTAAACGTTAACTTACATCGATAAACTGTTACAGTTTATCGATTTTTGGGCGCCACGTGGCAAAATGTGCAATTTTTTAAAACTATTTCATGTTGTATATCGATCGATAGCAAATTTCACCCTGAAATCTCAAAAATTCTTACCTTAATCATTGGGAAAGATCCCCTAATCTGGGTGTTTCCAAGCAAAGGTGCCAAAGGAAGCGACAGCATTGCCAACACGCCTTCGTCTTTTCTTGTAGCACTTCTATCCATAAGATAGAAACTTATTTCCTTAAAGTAGCGGTGTAACGTCAATTTTCTATTATGTTTCCTACCTGATCGTGGAAAAATTGTAGCGCCTCGGGTGGTAGAGCCCATCTTTTGTCACTGTTGATCTCCACTGCTTTAGTGCCCGAGGCGTTTTCGGTAACGTAGGGAGAAAAGGCGAGGAATTCGTAGACAATACAAACTTCCAGGGGTTCTGAAATGAATTTTTATAGCTTTTAGGCGTTTTTTCTGCAAACCTGAAGAAATTTTGTCGATTCCGGAACACCTTTGGACTGAAACTAGGAGTTCGTTCCATTCAGGTTCCTGAGGGATTTCGATTGGGAGGAGTTTTTGGGCTGTTTCGGCTCTCTGAAAAATGGTTTATGAACCTTAGAACTTATGGGCGTTAGGGACATTTTGCACTGAAGGTGTTTAAGGGTCTGAAACTTTCCTATGACCAACAAATCGATTTCTGAAACTTTTGGGCGCAGTTAATTTTTGGGTACAGGGTTACGGTAGGTGACCCCGGAGTACGGTAGTTTTCAAAACTTTCTTTTTGTGCCTATGTACGTACATGACTCATTTTGTTGTAAATTGTATTTATAAAAAAACATTTGTCCTTAGCAAAACCCCCAATTTTTATCGAGAAAAAATGTTATAAGGGAAAAAAACCGATAAGATAGAAAATCAGAAGTTTTGCCTGTTTTCTCAAAAAATATCAAATATGGGGGAAAACGAATAGAAAAACTGTTTTACAATTCAATAAAACGCCGCAATTTTTTTTTCTCGTGGAAAAAAAATAGAGAAAAAATCGAGACGACACAAAAAAATCGATACGATACAATTTTGAACCTTTTCAGACACCTTTTTGGGATTTTTCTTATAACTTTTTTTTCGAAACGAATTTGGGGTTTTCCCAATTACATATAATAATCTATATAATAGGTTTTATGCTATGGCTTTTTTTGAACAATTTTGAAAAAGTACCGTACTCCTGGGGGTCACCTACCGTAATCCGGAATTTCGGAAACTCCTAATTGGGCAAAAAACGTC
>OZ059903.1:1255000-1347500 GCA_964057215.1 Oscheius myriophilus
GTTTATTTTTAAAGTATTTTTCTCTATTATTAACGTTGCATTCGTTCCCCCTTTTCTGGAAATCATTATTTATTGGCCTTCATTCGGTTTACATTATTTAGCCATTTCGTTGTGGAAGTCGCTCCGAGTTACGGTGTACGTAGCTCTATTTTCGTTTCGACGCGCGTTTGCGTATTTTTTCTCGTGTTTCACTTTCGAAGGTCTTTCGAATTTGCTTTGATTTCTTTGTTCTTTTTACCGTTTATGCGAATTTTTGTTTTTAAAATTGACAAATATTGATTAATTTTTGGCTATTTTGTTTAAATCGTCTGTTATTCGGTTGTAAATCTGCAAAAAGCGAAATTCCGCTTTTATTTGGACTCCCCGCCTATTTTCTCGATTCAATCTTTTTTTCGGGATGGACGACGACGATGGCATGGAATCTTTCGAACTCAGCGACGCCGATCTGCACCACGCGCTAAACCCAGGACAAGGACGTTTCCAAAGCAAGAATGACGCCATTTATGGTGGGGTGAGACGGTTTCCCCTTCAATTCGTCGGATTTTCAGAGATATTTCAGGCATAGGCTTACCATTTTTGTAGTTTTTTTAAATATCGTTTAGATTACAACATTAATCGACTTTTTTCAGGTGTTTTCAACCCAGAGGACAGCGATGAAGAGGATGGCGGGCATCGCGGCTTCGGATTCAGGTTTGTAGCTTTTTTTAAAGGACTGGCTTTTGTTGTTATTTTAAAGGACTGGGTTATGAAACGGTGGTTTTATAGTCCTTTTAGGTTCAAAATACAAATTTATTTATAAATTTTTAGGGCTAACAAACGGAGAGGTCCGGACTTCTCCACGGGCGTGGCCTTCGTCAGCGGTGGAATCAAAGTCGGAGAGAAGATCATCAACGACAAAGGAAAAGAGCAAAATGCACAGGTTTGTGACTATGATTTTTGTAAAATTAATATTTTGTAAATTTTAGGAAGCTGTTGTGGATCCGGTGTTCAAGGTGAAGCCTCTGCCGCCGAAGCAGAAGAAACAGGCCGGAGCCAACGTCATGGCAGGTAAACAAATTAGTTAAAAATAGATTTTGACGAGTAATTCAGTACGAAAAAGACTGTCACCGTCCGCGATCGAACCATGGTCGTGTGGATGCCATTTTTTTTTAAAGTTAAATTCTGAACGAAAATTTATTTTCAGGAATGAGAACTTCGGCCTCGCGAAGTGCCATCGACCCTACCAAATTTGGTGACTGGACCAAGCATGGCAAAGGAAGTGTCGTCAGGAAAATGATGGAGGTTCGTTTTTTCTTTTATTTATAATCAATTATGTCATAACGCTGGACCTGAGCCTGCCAAAAGTACCAAATGCTGCCTGAGTTTGTCAGAAGCGGCCGTTATTGAGCGGATTGGCCGCCTGAAACTGGTAAACGCGATCGTGATTGGAAGAAGAGACGGTCTGAGGTTGCCAGAAGTAACCCTGGTTGTCCTTATGCGCTCCGAAGCTGTCAAGTGCGGCCTGAAACTGCCAGAAGCGGTCATGGTTGAGAAGCTGTGGTCTGATGCTGCCCAATGCGATCTGAGGCTGCTAAAAGCGGTTGGGGTTTGAAGAATGCGGCCAGAGCCTGCCTGAGCGGCCCTAGTTGACCACATGCATTGCGAATCTGTCAAATGTGGCTCAAGGGTGTTAAAAGCGGTCATAGTTGTCTTCATACAGTGCGAAGCTGTCAAATGCGGCCTGAGGTTGCGAGAATGATGCTTTAAACTGCAAGAAGAGACCCGGTTGTCTTCATGCATTCCAAATCCATCAATTGGGACCTGATGATCCCAGAAGTGGCCTGCGGCTGCCGGAAGCGATACTATTTGTCTTTATGCTATCCAAAGCTGTCAAATGCGGCCTGAGGATGCCGAAAGCGGCCTTTTTGAGCGGCTGCGGTCTGCTGTTGTGAAATGCAGCATGCTTCAAAAAAGCGATCGCGAATGGACGGGTGCGGTCTAATGCTGCCCAATTCGACCTGATACTGTTTAAATCTAGGAGAATGCGGGCTGAGCCGGTCAGTAGCGGCCCTGCTCGTCTTCATGCGATACGATGGTGTGAAATACGGTCTTCGTCTGCCATAAGCGGCCCTAGTTTACACATACCTTTTTAACTGTAATTTAATTAAAATTACCATTGTATTTAACTTGTATAACTGTTTTTATTTTAAATTTCAGAGTATGGGCTACAAATGGGGAGAAGGACTTGGATCCGACGGACAGGGAATCGTGGAACCTGTGAAGGCCGCTGTCAGAGCTGGTAGAGGAGCTGTAGGAGCGTATGGAAAGGAGGTCACTGGGCCGAAATTCGGAGGTTGGTATCTCTCTCTCTCCCTCAATCTCTCTCTCTCTCAATCTCTCTCTCTCTCTCTCTAACAGATTATTCGTTTCAGAAAGTGCCGCCGAGGCTCAACGTCGAATCGCCACCGAATCCGGAGAAGGCGTGTCCGCAGAAGACGAAGAAGCCCGTCCCTCGGTGCCCAAAGGGTCATGGAAAAAGACCGAAAAGGTACCCTTTCGTTTAAATTTTGTACAAAAATCCCTTTTTCAGACGAAAGTAAAGTACAGAACCATCAACCAGGTGATCGAGGATGGAGGCTCCGTCCCGGCCAGGCTTTCCCAGAACAATTTGAAGGTTTGTTGTTTAGTTTTTTCCTTTTTTTAAACTCAAAATTTAAGGTTATCGACATGACAGGAAAGGAACAGCGGGTCTACAGGGGATACGACTCATTTACCCTTAAAACAAGGTAAATTTCTATTAAAATGTTAAGGATCTTGGGTTTTTTTAGGGTTGATGTTGAAGACGACGAGAGGGAGAATTTCGATGTGCCCGAGCTGCGTCATAATTTGAACCTGCTTCTGGATCTTACCGAGGAGAACATCCGAAGGACGAATAATCAGCTTAAGACATTAAAAGTGGGTTTTATTCTGCGTGTATCTATGTGACTGACCAACCGATTTATTGTGGTAGAGATTGTTTTGAGTGCAGAGGGAGTAGACAGACGAGGGAGAGCGTGTGCAGACGTGCAATGAGAAGATAGTATCTGTGCGCGAGAGGGCGCAGACCGTAGACATTTTAGAGAGTACGTTGGTGGGGGAGACTCAGACACCGTGGTTGATCAGATAGTAGACTAACTTGGAGGTCTGAGACGCGACGAGTGGAAGAAAGTACAGGAAATAAGGAGGGACCAGACATTTACAGATTGAGCAAAAGAGCATTGGACCTGGAGAGGTTCAAACAGAGTAGGAGATTAGATAGTACGCGATCTTGGCCAGATAGTTCAAAATTGATCGAGAATGTGGCACCTTGAAAGGCTTAGACATTATACGCGATTAGAGAGTATACCTCAGAGGAGTGCATAGACGTTTTGAAATCTAGATAGTGCGCAGAAGCAGGAATTTACAGCATTGGTGACCAAGCCCTCGTAGATCCGGTTGAGGTGGTCGCGCCGAGCCAAATTTATAACTTGGGGGACTCGCCCCAGAAGTTGAATGAATATTGTGGGGGTGGCGCAAAACGGACCCCACAGATAGCTTGTTCATGTGTGGCATACCTTGGGAACCAAATGACCGGGTTTTCAAAAGTGACGGGGGTCCCAGCGACCCAAGTGAGTCAAAAGTGAGGGGGGGGGGGGTGGTAGTAGTCAATATTTTTTTTTTTTACATTCTTAGCGTTACATAACATTTTATATCCCATTATATCAGCCAAATTTGAAAAAAATCTCGTTATTTTCATGCAGAAAAAGGGCTTTGCTTACAAAAACTTGTGTTTTCGTACCAGCTGGCTGGCTGCAGTATTAAGCCAAGAAGCAAGCAATTTTCTCAAAGGTTGAAATAAAAACACCGCTAAATGTTCTAAATAATTTGTCGTGTTGTAAAAATAAAAGAGAAAACATGATTGCGGTTAAAATAGAAAACTTGAGAACATCTTATACTCTTTTTGCGGCGTTTTCTACTTTTCTCGCTAAATGAAAATACAATAATTAAAGTATTTTCCATTTATTTTTTCAAAATAAACAGCACAAAAAAGTTTTAAAACTGATAAAATTTGCGAATTGCATTCAGAATACTTCAACTTTCATTTTTTTAAAACCTAACTTAGCCAAAAGGTCCCGCAGCGAAAGTCAGGCAAGGCTACTGTATTCAGGCATGATTGCCTCTGCGTGTCTGTCTAACTGTCTCTTTCTCTGACCTCTACCCCCACATTCACACGTGAAATGCGATCTCTCGCTCTCGTGCCGGGCAGAGTCGGGAGTGAAGATCCCACCTTCACCCCCACCTTCACTGACCACTTTCACTATGTGTGTAGAATAGGTCAATTGACGCAGTTTTTAGAATTCTTTTAATTTTTAATTATTTCATTTAAAATATTTTTGTTATATAAAATTTAAATTTAATGTTTGGTTAGCTACAGTGAAGGGGGTAAAGGCGCTTCCAGAACTCAAAAGTGACAGGGGGTACCGCTACGACCGGGCCTTCCCAAGGTATGGTTTACAGACACATTGATTGAGAGAGAAAGGATGACTATTGAAACTGTAGAGACGCAGACGGAGTACTCTACGTCTCTAACCACTTCCAATCTATTTCTTAACTTTTTCCTTCAGGACCAATCCACTGCCCTGGAATACGACATCTCCCAGATCAAAACAGTGTTAGTTGGTGAAGAAAAGGAGGCCCAGAGGATGAATGAGGTCTACGCTCTGCTGGAAAAGTAAGTTTTTTTTAAACAATTTTTTTAAATGTATAAATTTAGATTCTCCTCCGCCACTCAGAAACCGACAATGTCCGAGTGCCAGAGTCTATTCCTCAAACTACGCGCTGACTTTGCGGAAGAGTACCGGCTTTTCAGCCTGGAGACGGTCGCCATTCCCGTTGTTCTCCCATTGGTAGGTTTTTTATTGCCATTGAAAATAGGCTTAAAATACTACCGTGTAGTTGTTGCTGAGCCGATTCGGGGAACTTTAGGTCGCTTTTGCCCGCCCAAATGCGGCGAAATCCTTCTACTCTTCGCATTTTTTGAGGTTTTGTAGTTTGTAGCAAAAAAAGGGCCACCAAGGTCCTTTTCTTATTAGGCTCGCTGAGTCCCCTTGTGAAAGTTGTTCTTTTTTTTGTTATTATTAAATTTAAAATTTAGTCTTATGAGAGTGGAGGCAATTCATTTGGTTATTAAATTAATTTTTAATTTGTCTAAATTCTTTATGTGAGCTAATAAAGTAAACTAACTATTCTTTCAGACCGCTCAACAAAATTTCCAACCAAAATTTAATTTTTTTTCAAGTTTTGCGCATATCTGGACACGTGGGGTTTGCGGGCCTTGCTTTTTGGGGGTTGTTTTGTATGGGGACCTTTAAAAATGGGAGTTTTTGGGGTCTCCTTCCTTTTTGGGGGACCTTACTTTTTGAGCCCCCTCCGTACCGTGTCCAGGTATAGTTTCGCGTTGTCCCAAAAGTCTTCAGAAATCGGAAAAGCGTCCTGTGCCTGCCAGAATCGGCTGTAGTTTGAGAGTTATTTTTTTTCTTTTTTTTCCTTCTCCTATCTCATTTTCTTTTCAGATCAAGGAGTATTTCTCCATTTGGCAGCCGCTGGACGAGGACCAGGAATCCTTCGGGATCGATCTATTCAAGGACTGGCACGCGATCCTCGTCGAAAACGACAAAACGGTATTTTCGCTAAATGTCAACAGTCTCGGTCTGTTTTAGCCCTTTCCTTTTTGATAATTATTTTTCAGATCAAATTTCGGCTTATGACCGCCTGCTGTGGGAGGGCTGGATTCCTTCCCTCCGTCGCGCCGCTCTCCAGTGGGATCCGCGGGACCAAATGGAGGTCATGTTGAGGTTGATGGAGAATTGGCTGCCCGTGCTGCCGAACTGGATGAAGGAAAACGTACTCGACCAGGTACGGTGGTTTTTGAAGGTTTGGAGGAGGCCGAAGGGTTCCGCAAGCGGCCAAACTGTCACAAGTGGTTAATCTTTATCACACACGGTCTCGGACTGCCAGCAGCCGAACCGTGAGTTCTGTTAACACCCCAAGGCGGCCGAAGGGTGCCGGAAGTGTTCAGTTAAATTTGCATTTCCATTTAACTGCCAAAAGCTGCCTGACGTCTTCGCAAGAGGCCTAGGTTGGCCGCGTTCGGTCTGACTGCTGGCCCAATGATATTCAGAAATAATCCTTAGAATTCTGTGAATGTCCTGAGGCTACCATAAAAGGTCCGTTAGAATACTGTACATGCCCTGAGGCTACCATAAAAGGGATTTGACTTAGGCGTCTTTTGCAACCAGAGACGGCGTGAGGTTGCCAAAAAGCGGTCGTTGTTGGGCGGGTGCGGTCTGATGCTAGCCGATGCGGCCTGAGACTGCTAAAAGCGGTCGCGGTTGCGAGAATGTGGCCTGAGCTTGCTCTAAGCGGTCCTAGCGGACCACATGCTTTCTGAATCTATCACACGTGGCCTGAGGTTGCCCGAAGGCGGCCTTAGCCTACCAAACATACTCTAAATTGGTGGGTGCGGCTGGGTCCGGGCGGAGCCCCCCGGATTTTTTGGCGGGTCCGGTGGGCCGGCGGAACCCCCCGTTTTTACGCGTTTTCGAGGACACAATTTTTGCCCCCCCCTGCGGGCCCCCCCGAAAACCCCTCTCCTGACTCAGGGTCCCGATTTTCTCCGGCGTACCCCCCCCCCCCCCCCCGCAGATCCTTACCCCAATTTAGGGTTTGCTACCAAAAGCAAACAAACTTATATACCTTCTTTCAGATAGTTGTTCCCCGCATCGTCGACCGCGTGAACAACTGGGATCCCTGTGCGGACAGCGTCCCCATTCACACCTGGGTGGTTCCTTGGCTCGCCGTGCTCGGCGACCGTCTGCAACCCGTTTTGAGCCCGATTCGTCAAAAACTGGCCAAGGCACTCCGCGACAACTGGAATCCCACCGACACCAGGTAGAAAATCACTAAATTCTTTTGAAAATTCGTCTATTTTCAGCCCTCTGGCCATGCTGCGACCTTGGCGAGACGTCTGGACCCCGGGCACCATGTCTGCCTTCATCAGTCAGAACATAATTCCCAAGGTATGCAGCCTCAGGCCGCTTTAATCGCTTTTTTGTTTCAGTTGGAGCGTTTCTTCGAAAGGATGGACCTGTCGCCGAATCAATTCGACTCGAAGCATTGGACGGCCGGGATGGCCTGGTTAGAGCTCATAAACCCCGACGCCATCGCCAACATTCTCACGAAATACTTCTTCCCCAATGTGAGTTTTGTGGGCATACTTGGGCAACCCACCGCAGGGTCCATTTTGCGACAGCCCCCTTAATTATTGAAAAATTCGAAAATATGCGACGGGCCTCCTTCTTTAACAAATTTGCCGAAAATTTCAAATTGCAACGCCCACTACTGCCGCTTTTGGCGGAGATTCACAATGTATGTTTGTGGGGAAAAGCCACTCTGGGCAGGATAAAGCCGCTTCGCTATTTTGCATGCCGTTTTTTGTAACCTAAGGCCGCTTATATAAAGTCACAAGCCGCTAGATGGCCAATATTTCTGCCTGTGTTGAACCGTTGTGACAACCTAAGGCCGCATATACGTGGGGAGTCGCTGTCATTGACCAAAATGGCCGCCTATTTTAAAGCGGTGCTCTGCGGTTGGCATCCTCAGGCCGCTCACTAAATTTCAATTTCGGAAGTAGCTCTTTGCAACCTAAGGCCGCATATACGTTTCCACTAGCCGTAAATGGCCAAATTGTCTCCTATTTTTAACAGGTATTGCTGGTAACCTTCGGCCGCTTTCTTATCAAAACAAGTTAGTAATTCAGAATGATCTGTCGGTAACCTTAGGCCGCTTGCATGAGTTTTGCAGCCTCAGGCCATTTATCTATACTCAACCTACAATCTGTGGCGGCACAGACAAAGAATACAGTTTTGAACATATTTTCCCCCATTTTGCCATAGGCTCCTGGAGTAACCTTCGGCCGCTTCGGATTGAACTAAATACCGCAGTTGACCATGTGAGGCGGCACAGACAAGGAAATGGTAGATTGGAAAATGTTTTACGTTTTGGCTGCTCATAACGGCCTCGGAGCCGCTCATGGTTACCTAAGGATATGGCAACCTTTGGCCGCTCTTCTAAATCATTTTTTTTCAGTGGTACGGCGTGCTGGTAACCTGGCTCAATGCCCCTGGCGTCATCCTCGCCGAAGTCAAAGGGTGGTTCACCGAGTGGCAGCAGCGCATTCCGCCCGTTCTTCACGAATTCCCCACCATCAAAGGTAGGTATCGCGTTGTTAGGTAGCCTCAGGGCGTTTTTAATGACATGCTAGTCGTAGCCGTTATTGGCATTTTTCCACCGCCTTTGCAAAAATACAGTTTAAAAACCATAATTTTCAGAGAACATGAAGAGGGCTCTGATTGCCATGCACGAAGTGGCCAGTGGTCGCCGGGTGAACACCCTTCCGCCGATGGCCGCACCCGTCCAGCAGCAGGCCCCTCCGCCACCAGCTCCTCTGAGGGACATGAGGGCTCCTCAACAGAGCCTCACTCTGAAGGACGTGGTGGAGATGACTGCCGCACGCCACAGTTTGACCTACATGCCACAGCCAGGCAGGATGAAGGACGGAAGACAGGTTCGCCATTTTGGTGTTTTTAAAGCTTGTAGCTTTAAGAGAGCGGTGATTTTTATTTATAGAATAAGTTTATTTATTCCGAAAAATCTTCCGCGGGATCACGGCGGGATTCTAATATGCTCTGTAGCTAAAAAATGGAAATAGATTAAAGTGTAGGGATACCAGAATATTCCGGCCCGCCTGCGCCGGTCCTGAATATTCTGGCTGCTGGCGGCCTCCGGCCGCTCGCCGAGGGCTACGCCCTGAAATGAACGGTGGAAATGACCGAATTCCGTAAGGTTTCCGCAACATTCCGCCATAAGCGGTGGTAGGCCCGTCGCAATTTTAAGATTTCGGCAAATTTTGTTGAAGAAGGGGGTCCGCCGCAAATTTTCGAGAACTTTTTGTAATAGAAGGGCGTTTTTTTTGCCCTCACGTACGGTAGCAGGGTTACGGTAGCTGATAGTGTGGTCGCGCTTTCCGGAGGATACCTTTATCCATTATGATGTTGTATTTATGAATTCGGAAAAATCCTCCTTTTCCAGGTGTTCTGGTTCGGCGCCCTTTCCATCTACATGGACCGTGGAATGGTGTTCGTCATGTGTCCCCGCGAGATGGTCTGGCGTCCCTGCAGCATGGACGAGTTGCTCTCCCTCGCCGGCGTTGGAGTTTGAGAAATGTTGTTTCGTTCATTCTGGTCAGATAAAGGTCTCATTCTTTGTTGTTTTTTTTATTGGGAAGTCGATGGTTTTTGCCACTGTTATTTACCTATTTCGTTAAAAATTTTGTGGTTTTTATCGACTTTTATTCAGCTTCTCGGGTTACTAACGTAAGCGATGGCGAAGAAGTTCAAAAAGTGAGTTTTTATTGTGGTTTTTTGTTAATATTTTTTAAACAAAAATTGTATTAAACGTTCATAAAATGATAGGAACTTGCGAATATAACCAAATAAAATGCGATATTAACGTAAACCCCTTAACGATATGTCATTTCTACATCATTTCCACCGCTGTGCGGCTGCTCTTTATTTCCCTACACTAATAGAAATTTTATCCTACTGATTCTTTTTTTTTTCATGTAAAAAAGGGCCGTATTTCGAAAAACTTTCGATCGAAATTTTGGCACAACGCGCCGCCAGAGAGTTAAACTTCTCCTTAAAGGACTGTCTGAGGTAATCCCGGAAGGATTGAAAAAAAAATTATTGGAATTTATACCTGTATTCTCTACTTAATCTACAGTTAAAATGTAATGCAAACCTTGAAAAAGGTTTTTTTATTGAGAAAGAGGCGGAAAGTTTCAGTTGAATTTTTCGACACAGTCCTTCAAACTGCCACCGGTATGTTTTTCTTTTGAATGCAAAAGTGGTTCCAGTACTGGACATAAAAAAAAAGATCCCGATTAAAGGACTGTTTTTAAACTGGCAAACTGCCAAATGCCTAATCAGAAACGAGTCTAGACGAGAACATAAATATTGCCGCCAAATTTGGGCACGAATTTGATGCATTATGTGTCGACTTAGATTAGCATGAAAGTCTACAGTATCCCCTTCCTTTAGTATGTGTCCACATTTTGACTCTGGAGCACGATTGATTCAAACATTTCCACTCAAGATCGTTTTTGAGCCAAAATCAGAACTTTGAAAAGCGATGGCCGTGATCCACATTTGTAGCACTGTGCAAAGAGAAATTCACATGTATTAATGTTATTACTGTAAAAAAATATCGTTTAAGAAGAAAATTGACTATATTTATGCTTGGCTGAGTATCACAAACGGAGATTGTCGGTTATCCACTGGTTCTAAGGAGACGTGTCGGTTGTTTTTTGACGAAGACCTCATCCTCGCTGCCGATCTCGTTCTCTTGGCTCACTATAAGATGCATCTTTTCCAAAGGCATCCTGGTTATGGTTTTCGTTGGCTGAATTAGTGCTAGCTAGGCGTGAGGCGGGGAACTCACGTTTCTGGGGAAGAGGTACCAAATGAAGAGGCCACAGCAGACTCCACTCACGTGAAGGAAGAGGGAGAGCAGCACGTGGGCTGTGTAGGACAAAGTGAAGAACATATCTGGAAATACTACATTTATATTAATGTAGTATACGAAAAGATGTGAAAATAAAAATACGGAGAAATGAAGCCAAGCGCCTCTGTAACCACACGAACAAATTACCTGTGGGGGTTCACTTTTCGCGAACCCCCACGTTCCACAGGTAACTTTTTCATGGGCGGGCGTAAGGTGTTTACGGTACCTTTGTAATTCGGCGTTTGGTTAAAAACAGTAGCAAATAATTAAAGGGGCTTGCGTTGCCCCATAAGCATCATTTGAGAGGCTTACGCATCGAGCCCCCCAAACACTCCCTGTCCAGCTCCTCCCAAGTGCTAAGTGATGCGAATAGGTGGGCGTGAGGTGTGTGCGGTACATACGTTTTTCGGCATTTTGTTGAAAAGTCTAACAAAAAGTTAAAGGGGACTTACGTCGCATCTGAAGCACAATTTGGGGGACTTACGCAAATAGCTTCCCACGTTGCACAGTTAACGTGGGGAGCGAGTCCCTCAAGTAAGAAATTATGCTAGGCGGTACCCTCTTAACAGGAGAGGGCCAGAAATTTATAGTTCGATTCTACTGACATAATTAAATAAATACTGTAATATCGATTGATTCTCGTGTCAAGTCGATCGATCGTCGGATATCGATCTATGTTTTTACACCGCCAGCAGACCCTATTGACATAAAAAGTGTGTAATTAAAATTTGTGTCCCCCTGCTCTGTGGTCTATGTTTTTCCTATGGCCGTAACGGAACTATCGCTAAGATATAAGCATGCTGTTCACTCTACTCTAAAATGTTTATCGATACGGCAACTATGCCCTAACAGGGTTACCGTGATCAGCAACATTACGATCTCGAAAGAGAATCGAAAGTTCACATCGCAAGGTCTCTTAATTGAACATGAACTATGAACACGTACTTTTGATCTAGAAGTTCGCGCGATGGCAGACGTACAGAGGAAATGAATGACGAAAATCTCGGTTTCAAGAAATCTGTCTGCAGTATGACCTTGCGCGGTCTGGAAATAGTGGTTTGCACCCATTCCGCAAGAATAACGGCGAAAGTGCGATTGGTGCTTAAACCACGTCAATCGATATGAAGAAACAACAAGGAGAATCTTTACACTTCAGAAGATGATGTCTTCTAAAGGTGCAACATTAAACTGGCCGTTTGGGGTTGACCTTGCCCTAGCTTGGCTTATTGGTTTGTACCCGTCACGTAGGAATAATGTGGCGAACGTGCCAGACAGGAAAATTCAAGTGGAAGGTATCGAAAACGGTATGAAAAGTAGCATAACTTGCTTTTTCAACGATTCCGTGGAATTTTTTTCGTACTGTTGGAACGGAAATATTATAAACATTGAAATATTCGTGCTAGAACTAAAGATCTCTGCTAAATTCTCGCCAGAAAACTCCAGAATGAACTGATTTGTGGGGAAAGAATGATTGTGATTCGACGAATTATCTATCAGTTCCGACCTGCGAAAGAACTTGATGTTTTGGGAGTGGAGACAAAGTTAATGACAAGAGTTCTCCCAAGCCAAAAACTTTTTTTTTCGAAAGTAATGTGGAAAGTGTGAAATTCCGTTCAGACAGTCTCTTGGTCGGCTAACTTGGAAAAAAATTATGATTTCGGTCCTACTATCATTATGTGACTTGAGGCGCGGGTGCGGCCCGGGCTGAACCTTAGAAAAGCGTGAATCGTAACTTTTGGTACAGGGGCTACGCCAAACAGAGTTTTTACTTGAGAATTCGCGACATCGTGAATTGTGGGAGCTGCGTAAAACGGACCCCACCAGTGGCTTGTTAATGTGGGCTGGATCGTGCTTTGAAAATTTAAATCCTTTGAAATGTAAACTTGTCAAATTAAATTTTCTTTAAATCGTTATTTTAGCTCAAATTTTTCAAACCTTATTAACTCTTACATAATACTCTTCTATTACACATTTTAACTTATTCTATGTTTGCAAAAAAAAAGTGACCCGACCGGGATCGAACCTTGGTCGCGTGGGCCGGGCCGAAGATTTCCTTTTCAAGTCGGCCGGTCCCGGGCCGCGAGTTTTATCACTTGAAGTTTCTACATAGATGGTCGTTTGGTTAAAAATGTTAACAAAAAAAATAAATGGAGGCTTATGCTGCACTCGAGGCACCTTTTGGGGGCTTACGCGTCGAACCCCCAAAACACTCCCTGCACATGCAAGCTCCCGGCTATGAAAATCATTTAAAATGGGAATCTTTATTTCTGAGGAGTCGTATTGATGCGTGAAAAAAGCAAATTCGGAAACTGGAAGTTCGTTGATCCGAGTAGTATGCGAAAAAGTGGCAAATTCTAGGCTGAGCAAAGAAAATGCCTTGATTTTCGAGTAATTGCGGGAATTATGGCAAAGTACGGTTAAGAAAATAAAATAATCAAGATGGGGGAAATCGATAACCTCGGGGGCTGCACGGATCAGTGAAAAGACGGAAGGCGGTGATCCCCGTCTCTTTGTGGGTCGCGCGCGCGACCTCCGCTGATGGCCAGTCCGGTTGCGGGTGTTTCGATTGTGCGGCGGAAGAGGATTCAAAGTTTCACTTTCAGGGGTACAAAGGGCGCTCAGAAGGCGGTGAAGGAGGTTGAACAGCCCGTGGTGGAAGAGGCGGAAGAGCTGAACGACATCTACCTGGAGAGGATGGCCAAGCCCACGGACCCCAATCGGACCAAGGACAACAGGAAGATTGAGAGGGTGATCATCGACGAGGAGGACCTTCTGGAGGAGATGGAGACGGACGAGGAGGAAGAGGTGCCTCAGAAGAACAACAAGGCACAGAAGAAGGCGCTTCAGAAGAAAGCAGCTCCTCAGCAGCCTCCTAAAAGTGGGTTTTATACGCAATTTGTATTCGCCAGGTTTAAATGTTTTCAAAAATTGTTACTTGGCCGCGGGGTTCTCAAATGACGGTCCGGGCCGAGGGATTTTTTGGGACGGCCTGGTCGGCCCGGTTATGAAAAATTAAATTTTATATTTTGTGTAAATCGGTACATTAATTTTTTAAACTGTTTTGAATACCGTAATAGTGTTTGTTACTAACATATAAGTCAATATTAGTCGTACAAAAAAAGAATGTCGCCGAGCGGGATCGAACCTTAGCCGTGTGGGTGGCAATCTGACTGGGTGGTCCAATGAAAACGCGCCGACCGGGCCCGGGTCGGGCCGGCCAAAGTTTTCCAAATGGCCCGGCCCGTGAGAATCCCACTTGGCCGATAAACGATAGCTTTTTGTAGCTTGTATCCATTCTCGGTTACGGTAAGTCACCCCTGGTTACTGTAGGTTGGCTAGAATGGTATCCCCAACAGCTTCCTAAAAGTGAGTGTAAAACAAATTCATTGAATAGTCATTTCAAAATTTTCAAAAACGTTTGTTTGGTATGGAAACTGCCGATTATCGAAGCTAGTACATACCTGGACACGGTCGCGTGCTGAAGTTTTCCTGTGTTACGTAGTCTATTTCCCCAAAGGGAGGGGGACCCCAAACATTAGGTGTTTCAATTTTTTACAAGGATCGAGGTCCCGCAAGCACCACGTGTCCAGGCGGGGTTCTCACGGGCCGGGCCAGTTGAAAAATTTTGATCGGCCCGGCCCGTTTTCCTTGGACCACCCAGTCACATTGCCACCCATACGACCAGGGTTCGATCCCGGTCGGTGATATTCTTTTTTGTACGACTAATATTGACGTATATATTAGTAACAAACATTATTATGCAATTTAAAGCAGTTTAATAATTATGGCACCGATTTACACAAAAATTAAAATTTTATTTTCCATAACCGGGCCGGCCAGATCGTCCCGAAAAATCCCTCGGCCCGGCCCGTTATTTGAATACCCCGTGTCCAGGAATGAGTTAGTATCGATTTTTGGTTACGGTAAGTCACCCCTGGTTATTGTAGGTTGGCTGGAATGATCTGAACTGCAATCATAAACACGTGGCAATCATAACTGGACGTGAGGTGCTTACAGTACCTACGTATTCCGGCGTTTGGTTGAAAATGGTAGCAAAAATGAATCGGGGGGCTTATCTTGAGTCCTAGGCACCATTTGGGGGACTTGCGTATCAAACCCCCAAACGCTGGTTGTTCAGCCATCGTGGCAATTCCTAGATTCTTTTCGAGTACCAAAATTTTCATGTGTTACGTAGTCTATTTTGTGTAACAAGCCTTTGGTTTTAACGTATTTTTTCATCGTCAAGTTCATTAAAACTTGTAGGTCATTTTTAATGACTGATTGCGCCATATTACTTTTTATTTGTATTTTTGTGAGACAGTGAAAGCCTAAAACATAAAGGTTAGCAAGAGCGGAAAAGTAACTCAAAACAAAGTGCGCAACATAGAAAAACGTTGAAACTCGATGAGGAACTAGAATTGACGAGGATTTTTAATAAAATTCACAAAACAAACTGTAGAAGTATAATTCGAGCTAGGATTTTCGAGATATATGCATGTTTTTTTTCTTTTTGTTTACTGCCCTACAGTTGGAACAGTCATTTTGTATAACATAGGTCAGATATAATCGCAAACAGCACGTCTACCAGTTTTTTAACTGTTTTCCTCCAACAGCCTCAAACTGGGCATTTTCACTGAAACATCTAAGTTTTCATAAAATTGGTTGCAAAAACAATCGCGTTCCAATGTTTTTCTGTCTTGCATACTCTATTTTGCTTTAAACGACAGCCATTTATCTTGCTGGATCGCTTTTTATGAGTGGATACATGTAATTTCGCAGTTCACCTTACGATTAGTCAAAAAAGTAAAAGAACTTGACAAAATGATAATCATAATTTAAAAAATAAATGCCGCTTGACCCAAAACAGTGTACGCGATTTGGCGTGAAACAGCAAATCCAAGGAGAAAACGGATAGTATTACATCGCCAAATTTTATCCGAATGTGTTGATTTTTATTTAAAAAAAAATTCTTCAGTTTGTTTCATTTAAATAGTTTAAGCTAAACTACAGTAATCAGGGACGACTTCCCTTAACCAGGGTCAAAATTTCTTCAGAATACTGTTTTGAAGAAAAAAAATTGTTGTAAATGCAAAATAGCGTTCTGGTGTGTCGAGTTTCAAAAAACTCTAATATTATGTTTTCAGAGGCGGTGGAGGAGTCGGATGAGGATGATTCTGAAGACGAGGATGAAGAGGAAGATGGAGGCTACGATGAGGAGGATGTAGAGGGAGAGGAGGACCTCATGGACGATGAGGAGCTGGAGGAGGAGGCAGATGATGAGGAAGAGGAGGGAGACGACGAAGAAGAAGAGGAGGAGGCCATGGAGACCAGCACCAAGCACAAGAAAGACCTCCTGAAGTTGAAGGAGTCCGATCCGGAGTTCTTCAAGTTCATGCAGGAACAGGACGCGGATCTTCTGGATTTCCAAGAGTCGGAGGGAGAGGATGAGGACGAGGCGGGAGATGAAGAAGAGGAAGAAGAGGAGGAGGGAGAGGAAGAAAGTGAGTGAAAATGGTAAATTTGGGGGCGGGGCTAAATGGATGGAGATGCTTCGCCCACTTCGCTCATTTCAATAATTATTTGTGAAAGGTGTCATTATCGATCACCGTCAGGGGTGGTAAAAATCCAGGGCCGGCCCTGGTGAGCCCGGCCCGGGGCCGGGCCGTGGACCTTTTGGCGCGAAATGAAATTTTTTGAAATTCCTATTTGCATTCCTATATTATCTGCAGAAACTAAACATTTTTTTAAAGCAAATTGTCAACACTTTAAATACCATATTGACAGAAACAAAAAGTAATGCAATTTTCGATTTTTCGACAATTGTTAACTGATTTGTCATAAATTGGAATCGGAAAAAGTCTAAATCCGATAAATAAAGGAAATAGATTAAAAATTTTGCTCAAAATTTCAAAGTTCGCGCCGTTTCTACCAGGGCCCTGGGCCGGCCCTGAGCCCGGCCCTGAGGGCCCAGGGCCGTCGAGGCCGGCCCTTTACCACCCCTGATCACCGATCTTAATTAAATTCCTAGTTTGGCCGTAAATTGGCCAGCAGCGCGGTGGCACCGCGTACCCAAAATATGCCCCACCAGGGGTGGACGGCCCATGTGCCCATGGGCCGAATAGTGCCTGAGCGGGAATTCAAATTATTTAAGTTTCTACACAAGTTGTTACGCTGTCGTTCATTTGTTGAGATTCACACATTTAAGATCCTCGCTCCATATCATTTTTTTAATTTAAAACTTTCTAAATTATTTTTTAAACTTTATTTAAAAAATAAAAATTTAATTATTGTTAAATATTATGTAAAAAAGAATATTAGCCTTCGAATTGTCACAAAACCTGCTTTTTATTCAAAAATTTCAAATTCCCGCGCAGGCCCTATAGGGCCCGGTCCTCGTTCACCCCTGTGCCCCACCTATGTCACCTATAAGTCGATCTGGCACAACTAGCCAGGGGCAATACCTTGCTTTTCAAACTTTCTATACTAACGTCATATTAGTCAGGGGTGGACGAGGGCGTTGATAGGGCCTAGGCCTCATAGGGCCCAGACGGCGGGGATTTAAATTTTTTGAATAATTCGTAATTTTTTAGCGGTAATGATGCAATTTCGAATTTTATTTTACTTTTTTAAATTGAAATTTTCAATAAAATTTCCACTATTTTATTTCCGCCTATTTTAGAAAAATATTATCCCTATAATTTCACTTGTAATATACGTTTACTGATGATTTTGCTTTTTATTGATAGGAAAATAATAAAAAAATAATTTTAAAAAAAATAATTGTGGTGAACATTATCGAAAAATAAACTTTAAAAATAAAAATAAATTTGAAAATACATAATTGCCGCCAAAAAATTACGAATTATTCAAAAAATTTAAATTCCCGCCAGGCCCTATAGGGCCCTAGGGCCGGCCCCAGGCCCTATAGGGCCTGGGCCCTATGAGGCCTGGGCCCTAAAGGCCCTAGGCCCTATAGGGCCGGGGCCAGGGCCGTCCACCCCTGAACGTCATATTAGTTTCTATTGACAACCAGCTTGCGCGGGTTACGGTAGACCACCGACGAAGTACGGATTTCATTATAAAAGGGTGTGGGTCAGTATTTGTCCTTAGCCCATGATTAAATCTTATTTTAAAAAAATTCGTGAAACGTGGAAAAAATTGCGACACCCAATCGCCGCGACGGAGGTTGGCTAAGTATGGGCATGACGGAATCCTGCGCCCTTTGAATCGCAACAAGCCAGAACTTAAAATTTGTTGTGTCCTGAAACTTTAAATTGTTTGAAGCACCTCGAGATACAATAACAGCTGGCAAATAACAGTTTTCGGTTGCTTCGCTCTTTTCGCCCCGCCCCTTTGCTATTTTAAATTTCATATTTAGGCGCCAAATCCCGCATCCCCAAGGCTAGAAAAGATGGCAGCGGCCGTCTGGTCTTCGACGGAAACCAGTACGACTACTTGGAGTCCTTCCTGGACCCTGAAGATGAGGTAAATCTTTCCTTTTTCTATTAAAACCTTCATTTTCAGTCCCAACTGAAGAAAAAACCGGCCATCGGGGACGTGGTCTTCGCTGTGGATGCCTTCCACGCCTGTGTTTCTCGCGTCGGTGCCGATATGGAGCCTCCCCGCTACATTATCAATGAACAGGCGAGATTTCGTGATTTTCTGGGTTTATTTCAGTCTTTTTAGGCCATTTTCGAAGCCACCGTTCGCCTCTGCTTCCAGAATCTGGGAGATCTCTTCAAGAGACTCGTCAAGTATGAGGTAAATTTCAGAAAGTTTGTAAATAAAATGTTATTTTAGCTGGAAAGCGGTGATAAAGAAGCCAAAGGAAAGCACAGATCGAAGCAGTTTAAGAAGTACCAGCCGCACATTAAACAGTACCTCACGGCTGTTGTCATGGTACGTTTGTAAAATACAAAAATAACTGAGAAATGACAATTTAGTATGCATTTATTAAGGTTTCGACACTGATTTGGTAGCGATAGGGAAAATTATATGGATTTCGCGCTGTTTGTGTCTCTCAAATATGCATAGTATCTGACCCTGTCTGCACCATAGTTTGAAGAGAAAGACCGAGAAAAGTGTCGGCCCCGTTGGTAAACTTGTCAAATTAAATTTTATTCAAGTCGTTATTTCACCTTACACAATTTTTTCAAAACCTTCCGAACTCTGTCATAATTACATGTTTGAGCTAATGCTAAGGTAGCAAAAATTAAGTTCCCCACCGGGATCGAACCCTGGTCGCTTGGGTGACAGTTTGACTAGGTGGTCCGAGTAGACGGGCCGGGCCGAGGATTTTTATATAGTCGGCCCGTGAGAACTTTGATCTCCACTATCGTTTAGGCCTGTCGCGAAGCGCTGGGTAGATTTGTTTTAAAATTTTCCGTTTGCAAGCTTTTTTCGAAGGTTTTCGGCGCGTGTGATCTTAAATTCAAATATATTTTTTCATTCTCACTGTCTGCGTATCTCGAATGGGCGCACTATTTCATTAATTCTTGTTGCCTCGGTTAGACAAGCACGTTGCGTCTCTCTTTGGACTCTATTCATAACATTCTTCCTGTCTGTGTCTCTCATTTAAACACACTCTTTCGCTCTGTCTGCGCCATTTCTTTGTTTAAAACAATCAGAAAGGCCCTATTAAATCCAACGCGATGGTTAAAGGGATCATCTGGGGCTTTCCACTACTACGCAAATCTGGGAACTATCTTGAAACGGCGAAATTGACGTATGGCCCAAGTACACTGCGAAAACTAGCACTTCATGGGGTGCCGAAGTTCCAAATGTCGATCGATATTGCTACATTTTTCCCCAAAATTTTAACAATAGGGGTGCCGTGAGTCCAGTTGCAATAAATTATGGCCCACTTGTGTCGATTTGGCTGCGTATATAGCCTGAGTATCCTGTGTCGTGCTAATTACAACATAGAAACTTTGGCACGTTATGCCGAAGTTCTTTTGACATGAAATGAACATACCTCGGGAGAGTATAGTCAGCCTTCCCTAGGTTACGAGGGGTAGAGGCCCCAAAAACGCAGAAGTTAAGGGGGGTTAGCCACTATTTTGACAAAATTCAGCACGGAAGACCAAAAGTTAAGGGGACCAGTTTTGGTCCCAAAAGTTACGGGTAGGTCCGTCAACTGTCACAGTCTTCCGAGGTATGGAAATGAACTAAAACGCCCTTCTTTTTAGTTCCTCAACGAGGTTCAAACGGATGCCGTCATAATCTCCACCCTGAAGGCCATCCACCAGATGCTCGAGTTGTACGCCAGTATGACCAAGATCGCCAGGAACCTCATCAAGGTCCATTTTTTCTTCAATTTTTTTTTTAAAAACGCTTTTTCAGACCCTTGTCCGCATTTGGACGAGAAAAACGCTGAACTGCCGCATCATGGCCTTCGTCTGTATGAACCAGCTTCTGAAGACTCACCCCGAGTACCTCTCCAACATGTACAAGTCCTGCTACCTGGGATTTGTGTCCAACTCTCGTGAAGTCACCGCCGAGACATGGCCTCTGCTCCAGTTCATGCACAGGTGAGATTTTTAAGGCCTTTAGCGACAGATGAATAGTGGAACATCGTAATTATTCTAAAAATTAATGATTTGTTTCAGGACCTTCGCGGAATTGACGCTTCTCGCTCCCGAGTCTGCCTACCCGTACGCCTTTGTCTACATCCGTCAGACAGCCATTCACCTCAGGAATGCCATCATCTCCAAAAAGAGAAAGGTTCGAAAACTTTTTGGCTTGTTCATTGATTTTGGGCTATTTTGCTTACAGTAGTTTTGCATTGTTCCACGTTTAAATAGAAGTGTCTGCGCCATTTTTATCAGCAACCATGGCAAGGGCCGGTCCGACTCAATTTTTTGTTTTCAAAAACGACAAAAAGAAAGGGCCGGCCAGTTATAACTTAACAAAAAACCCCAATTTTCCGCGGCCCGGGCCGGCCCGTAAAATCCTCTGCCGGCTGGACCGTCCCCAATTGTTCCATGGTTGTAGTTCCGGACAGGGGTGGTAAATTTGAGGCCCGGGCCGGCAACTTTTCACCGAGCTGGCCGGCCCAGCCCGGCCCTTTGCCAGCCCTGGTTCCAGAGGTGGTTTAGAACCGGCCCGCCACCCAATTTTTCTTGGCCCGACCCTGGGTCAAAATTTCTAAAAGTTAGAAAATAAAGTTTTACGCTACCTGTGCACAGGAAATGTTTATATAGCATAACAATTACATAAAACAAGCAAGATAAAAACGTTTTGTCAACGGTGGGGATCGAACTGGGGCAACTTCGGTTAGCCAATACGACCTCTTAGCCATCCTCTTTATTGCAATAAATTAACGCGCCCGCACTTTGTCATAAAAGTTTGTAAACACAAGGCTTTCGTTTATGCAGTTTTTTTCAGCCCATTTAGAGATATTGGTTATCATAAAAAGAGAATGAAAACTGTAAATATCAAAAGATGGTTCTAAATCAAAATTTCTCGTGTCGTCCCCAATTTCGGCCACCAGAGAAATTTGTTGAATAGAATGGCTGTACTTTGGACTCTGTAGCCCGAACTTTCGTGTTTTTTGCCCTTTCTATGTGAGAAACGAATTTTGACAGTGGGGAATTGCTGATATTTCTGTTTCAGGACCTCGTGCAAACGATCTACAACTGGCAGCTCGTGCAATGTCTCTACCTCTGGGTTCGCGTGGTTTCCAAGGCCCACTCGGTCAACGGGGCCGAGTCCATCTGCGAGTTGTCCTACCCCCTCACTCAGATCATCATCGGAGTCATGCAGTTCGTTTTTCACCCAAGGTTAAATCCCCTTATTTGCAGATTGTACCCCTCTCTTCGCTACCTCCCTCTTCGTTTCCACTGCATTTCCATGCTCATTCAGCTGCAAGCCAGTTGTACCACCTACGTCCCCGTTCTCGCCCTGGGATCCGAGGTAATTTTTGTTTTTTGAGCAAGATAACAGCAAATTTTCAGCTTTTGTCGAATCTTTCCGCCATTATGAGCAAGAAACCGTCTCCCTGCAACGCCAAAACAGGCGACATGGACTCTTACATCAAGGTTTGTTCCCTTTGTAGTTTAAACTAATTAGCTGTCCTATTTATGACGTCATTGCCCTAATTACGCCAGGTATCGAAATTTATCAACTTTCCCTGTATTTTCACAAGTAATTAATCTGGTTTATTCGTATAATTACACCTAATTTTTTCGTGGCACCTCAAGGTTCCTACTGTTTTCTTAATTTGTGGCAATTAACTCATTTAATCGACATATTTTTCAATTAAGTGCGGCTAACTTAAATTAATCAGAAGCATAGATGAACAAGCGCCCGTAGATTCGGTAGAGGGGGTCGCGCCGAGCCGAATTTCCTATTTCGGGGACTCGCGCCACACTTCTCATCTGTATTGTGGGGGGGGGGGTCGCGCAAAACGGACCCCACAGGTAGCTTGTTCATGTATGATCACAAGTAACTATTTGGGAAAATTATGTCGTATTTAATCACGTTGCCCTAAACGCGATTGGTCACAGAGGTACTCGCAAAAGACAATGCACCAGGCGGGACTCGAACCCGCGACCTCAACAACGCAGTCGGATGCTCTACCACTGAGCTACCGGCGCGCCGTTCGCACCTGTCCGGATGGCTCTTCCATAGCCGCGACGCCCTTGCCGCTACAATTTATACGTTCAACAGAGTTAATTGACAACTTTTCTGTTTTAAACTAATTAGCAGCCATAATTATCGCTTAATTAACCTAATTATATCGGGTCTCTTGGATTGTTGCCATTTTTATTTCCTGAATATTTTAAATGTCCCAATTAATTTTAATTACTAATTACTTCTAAATTGCTATTTAATTAAATGTAATTTTCGGGGGTTTGAATCAATTAACTTCTCAGCTGATGCAATTACAACTGCATCATTTTTTGTCTAATTAACAGGGATAGTTACATAGGCATTACGATCACTTTTCGACTGATCAGCCTTAATTCCAGGTTAATCACCTGTTGACAAATATTTGCCACTTTGTTACGGTTTTATTAAATGCCATAATTATGCTTAATTAGTATCGTTAAGGTTCGTAGGGGTAATTTCCGTTGGGAAACGACGACCGTTTTATTTACCTAATTACCTTATTGCCACATAATTACCCTTAATTACTTCAGGTCTCCTTCCAAACGCTGGACGACCCGACATGGCGCGTGGCCGCCGGAGAGCACCTCTTCAAACTGCTGCTTCAGGCCTCCCACATCATGTGCAGCCAGCCGGCCTTCCCCGATTTGATCAGGCCCGCCATTTACAATGTAGGCTTCACTGCTCAAAGGCCTAATTCGGTTCTTATTTTCAGATCAGGGCGTTCATTAAGAGTGTTAGGAACCCGGACCACGTGAGGCTGTTCAAGGGACTTCAGGACAAGCTGAACGAGCATGCGAAATTCGTCTCCGACACGCTGCAACTGAGGGAATTGAACCTGGGCGACGAGATGAGCGTGGTACGGTATTAACATTAAAAATTTAAAGATAAAACTTGGTCGAACCCAAAATTTGGCCAAGTAGAGGTACCAAACAGCTCGAAAAAAAAATTGGTTCAGTCCTACCAATTTAGCGGAGAAATGTTTTTTTTTTCACGGATTCTTGGAGACCAACGGTACCGTTTCCAGAAAAAAATTGGACTTAGCGGGGCAGGTCCAAATTTTGGCCACACACAATGGGACAAAATGTGGGCGGGTCCTAGAAAAATCGGGCCGGCCCGCCAAGAAAATTTTTAATTTTTCAACTGAAACAGTTTGCAATCGGCCGGTCCATTGCCATGCTTGCCTCAGCCGGGGTTCTTAACGGGCCGGCCCGGGAAAACAGGTTTTTCGGGTCTAACTTTGTTCAAACTCAACTTTTTTTGGTTCTGAAAAAAGAATATGAAAGATGAACCAATTGCGCGTTGTTTGATGTTTTCAAACCTGAAAATACTTTTAAAAAAAATTGTTGTCAGGAGAGCCGTACGGGCCGCGGGCTCTCCTGTTTGTTTGAAAACAGTTTTTAATATCTGAAAACATCAAACAACGTGCAATCTTTCATATTCTTTTTTTCAGAACCAAAAAAGTTGAGTTTGAACAAAGTTAGACCCGAAAAACCTGTTTTCCCGGGCCGGCCCGTTGAGAACCCCGGCCAGCCTGCTTGCGAGTACAGCCTGCTTGCGAGTAGATGCCCAGAAGATGTAGAAGTTAGCTCGGGGGTTAGCTACTATTTTCGGTAAAATCAGCCATGAAGGTAGAAAGTAGTGGGGGCTAGTTCATTTTCGGCCCCAAAAGTAAGGGGGCACCATAGTTCCGATCTATGTTGCCCTGCTCGGTTGTACCTTTCTAATTCCTCCCTTTTCAGAGAGCCGCCAAGTTCGTGCTGAACACCCCTGACTCCCCTCTGCGTCTCTTCTACCGCCAGTGGGAGAAGGTGTGGAAGATGAAGCAGGAAGTCGCCGCAAGGGTAATTCCACCATATTTTTCCTTAATTTATGCGGATTTTCAGAACGATAAGAAGACAGTGAATGACAAGAAGGCCGCTAAGGGAAAGAAGGCCGCCGAGGAAGAAGAAATGGATGTGAAGCCCGTAATTGAGAAGAAACAGAAAAAGAAGAAGAGGGTCACCACGCCGGCGGCCAAAACGGCCGACGCCTCGTTGCCCGACTCTGTGGCTGATTTGGGAGAATGGAGTGATTGATTTACGTTCCCTTGTTGCGCTGTTATCTGTTGTTGTTGACACTTGTTGCTGTTATACATCGTTTGGTAAATCTTACAACAATGCTTTTCAATGGGCGGTTAATATTTGAAGGGGATAGATAAATATTGTCCCGTGGTGAATGACAAAAAACTTTTGATGTAGTTTAGAGATTGAAATTTCGAGCCAGCGAGAGAGGGAAATATACGAAGTCAGACGTTGGCCGAGTATTTAGAGAGAAAATAAAGAGGAAATATTTAGAGAAATTAGCATATTCGTGGCGTTTGGTCCGTTAGAATTTCGCCTTAATTGGGCTTGATTCTCATCACTTCATTCCCTTCGTCCTTACTAGGCGGTCGACCCTCTCCCATGTCGGGAAAAATTGGTCAGTTTGATGCACAGGCATGACTATTTAATTTTAGACGATTTCTTCAACGTTCCGATCAAAAAGCCGAGTGCCGATTGCGTGTCCGAGATCAGCCAGGATCCCGCTCCAGCCCCTTCCCCGCCCAGTGAGTGTTTCTATCTCTTTGCTTCACTCCATCCCCTCCTGCTTCTATGTTGTCCTCTTGCTTTGATTCTTGTGCTGCCTAGCGCAGCTCTGTTTCAGCTGCATCTGCTGTTCTGATTCATTTTCTGTTTGCGTCCTTCTATTCCAGGGAAACTCTTTAAAATTTGTGGGTGTTTGTTCGGTTAAGCGGCCTTCGACTGCCTTAGGGAGGTTTCCCGGTCTTCGGCCGCTTCGCAGACAAAACTGTACAGTCCTATCGCTTTGCGCTAGCCGTTTCTGACCGCTTTTTAGAACTCTCACTTTGCAGTCCACCGCATCACCCACCTGTTCCTTGGAAATGAATGAGGGCGTAGAAAACTACGTAGATAGGGGGATATTGAGAAAGGGACCCCAATTGCCAATAGTGCTGAAACGCGATATAAGGCTACTAAAAGCCGCATTTTCTCTGCGTCTGGGGGAGAAGTCTCTCTGTCTCTCTGTCTCTATATCTCTCTGTCTATGTCTTTCTGTCTCTCTGTCTCATTAGTATTCAATTTCAGCCGGATTTTTTGTTTTTGCCTCTTTGGTGCCGAGTGAGGACATCTAGCCCCGCTCCACAAAAGATGTCATACCGAAGAAAGTAAGTGTTTCTGACTCTTTTCTTCACTTTGTCCTCTGATTCTTGTTCAGCTTCGCGCATCTCTGATTCTGCTACGTTTGCAATTTTTTTTAGTATCGAGCAATATATGGAAAACCAGTTGGAGTGCTTCGCTCCCGTACCCCCCGTACCGTAGGTTTTTCGAGAAAAATTTACAAATTCAGCCATTTTTTGAGAGGAAGTGAGATAGGGATCCCATTCATTTTAATATAACACTAGAACTACGGCTTGCCTACAGCTGTCCTTTCCCCTTGTTTCTCGCGGCATTCGGCCGCTCGACGCCGTTTTCCGAAAGTGCGCTTACTAGGCCTCAAACGAGGCAGTTTGCATTTGACAAAACGATTCCTGCGGCACAGCCGATGAGACCGAACGATGCTTTAGAAATGAAGCGCATGCTAGTTCCTTGCGCATTGGTTTGGCAAGCATTGCCAAAATTGCATCAACCAACCTCACATTGGGTGGAAAAAGTTTACCTTTAAGCCAAAAAGTCCTTCAAATTGTAACTCACCAAAAGCCGCCCCCACCGCTACTCGGGTCTTCTTCTTCTGGACCCGGTGGCCTGCGGCCATCTCAAACTGTGATCGTAGCGTCGGTCACTATGGTAGCTTTTGCACCACCAATTTTGGATAAAATGTTTCACATGGCCAGGTTGGGAGTAAAGAAAGGGTGCTCTTATACGCAAATCACGTTGCGCTGCTAACCCACAGAATGGCAACCCTCAAATGTGATAAAGGATCTTTTGCATTTTCAGGTGGCGAATCGGTTCGGGACAATGCGGAGCAGGTCAAGAAGGAATATGAGGAGAAGCTGAAGAAGGCCGGAAGGAGGGAGGAGGCGCTGTGGAACCGTATCAGAGATTTGGAGGAGACGATTCTGGAGTTGGGTGGTTCTCTCTAAAAAATAGATCTACGACAAGATGTGATAATTGTGCTGCCACAATGAATGTGTGTGTCTAATTATTTGTTCCTTTTTGAGTTTTTAACGGTATTTTCGGTAGTTTTCACAAAAAAAATTTATAATTTCCTCATTTGCTCGGTCAATTCGTGTGCATTCCAGTGTTTTCTGTTTCGTGTGTGAAAAATTGTCGTGAAGATGGAAATTTTATGTAATTTGAGTAATGTGATCACTTTGAACTTGAAAGTGTGGACATGTTAAGAAGAATAGGGCAGAGGAAGGAATCACGGGTCTGCGCTTTCCAAAAGCTATAGTAGCGCAGTGCGAAGTGGCGCTATACATAAACTAGGGGTTCTTGGATCGGTTCCGCGATTTGACTTTTGTTTTGCTTTCATTCTGTTATGTTCAAATTCACATTAAAAGGCAATTAAGACTTTTTTAAATACATACCGAGTGTGTTTAAAACTGCTCCCCTTGTTGTGTTTCTGTTGTGACAAATAAATAAACTTCCTGCTCCGCTGCAATGTGTGCCCCCATTCCTTTTAACTACGTCCATTGTACGTTCCTTCCCGGTTGGATTAACAAAAAGATCAACAGGTCCTACTACTTTTCGAGTTGCAAGGGCGTCAACAAGGGATTACGTCTACTCACGTGGCTTTTGAATGGAGGGAAAGCCCGAAAGTCCGGAGAGCGTGACGATGCGACAGACTGAGCTATTTATGGCTGGCTATATTCTGTTGTCTGGTTCTCGCTCACTCTACAAAACAACAGATTGGAAACCAAGTTATACAACAAAACAGATGAATATAAGTTTAGAATTATACGTTATCCCCATTGTAAATCTAACATTCATTCTTGTTTAATTTTAAACAATATAACGGGGGAAATGGTTAGAATATTCAGAAGTTAGTCTGATTTTCGATTTTGAAAGCAGAATTAAGACGCTATATGAAAATGTTGTGCATAATGGCTATAAAGAAAGTTTTGTTGCAGCTCACTTCTTCATAGTTGCAAATACAGAGAAATTAGAGCCAAATATTGTTACAAAACTCTGGATTCAATTAAGCTTTTAATTAAGCGAATACAAAATTAGCATTTTTACCTAAAACACACAGTAGCAAATGTTTCATCATAGGCCAAACTTTAGCTCAAGCGACTTTTTCCCTCACAATCAATTGACTAGGTCACAGAGTACGCTCATTAAAAGTACAAAGGTTAACCAGTCTTTCGCTTTTGTTTCGCTTTTCCCTTGCTTGTGCGGGAAAACTTACTACATAAGGCCATCATTCTGTCATTCAATCAGCCAACAGTCGTTCCACTGTTGGCTCTCTATCTACTTCACTGGCACTCTACCTTCCCTAGCTTTCTACCTTCTATGGCTCTTCTGCAACTTCAGGTAGCAATTCTCTCTCTCTCTCTCTCTCTCTCTCTCTCTCTCTCTCTCTCTCTCTTGTTCTTCTATATCACCTAGAGTGAGGCTTCTCTGACGAAGCATTTACCTTCCCAAATTTCACTTCCTCGTTTGACTCTGCCCCGCTCACTCTGTGTACTGGTAATCTCATCGTCAGTAGCTAAGGGGCGTGTTTTTATCGAATTTACTTTCCTTTTGCACCTAATCTTGTTCACCTACATGTTCTTTTTGCTACTACCTGTTTCTCTTATTTTCTTATCACTCACTCACTCACTCACTCAGCAGTCGCGTCGGTTGCAGTTTTTGTAAATACTGTCCAACATTTCTTAATTGGGTTATCAAAACTTTTCTGCTGTCGCTTTCCATTGCATGCAGATGACAAATCAAAAAAAAGGAACCATTCACCGAACATTAAGGGGGCTTATTATTTTATTTTGGATCGCCTACGGTCGGAAATTATGCGAATTATTTATGCTAAATTGTCTCGCACCCTCCTCGTTTCCAAAGCTCTTTCAGTCAATTAGAATGAAATTTGGCTCATTAGCATGCCTTGTAAATGCAGGGCACGCAGGGCGTACTGCCCGTCTACAAATCTGTAGACGGAGACCCTATATTTAGCGACTTTGAAGCGTATTTTCTCGAAAACGGTAAGTTTTCGAGCCAAAGTCATATATATATTTTCATGATCAGCGAATTTTTCACTCCTAATTGAGAATAATGTTGTAAAACCCCGCCTGACTGTCCCTTTAAAGGACCAGTAAGGGGGGTTTTCATTTCATTTTCCATGGGATGCGGTCGGAAATTATACGAATTGACAATGCTAAATTGTCTCGCACCTTCCTCGTTTCCAGCGCTCTCTGAGCCTATTAGAATAAAATCGGGCTCATTGGCATGCCTTGTAAACACGCAGGACGTACTGCCCGTCTACAAATCTGTAAACGGGGACCCGTTTTTAACTACTTTGAAGTGTATTTTCTCGAAATCGGTAAATTTTCGACCCGTAGTCATGTATATTTTCATGATCATTGAATTTTTCTTTCTTAATTGAGCCAATTAATTGAGCCAACCCGCCTGACTGTCCCTTTAACTCTACCTCTTGGTCATTTCACATCATCGTTTTAATTTCTACCGTCTAACGTCAAATTTGTGCTTACTTTTACAAAAAAAAAACTTTTTTCAAACTTATTCCTTTTCCATGATTTTCTTTATCATACAGCTGCCTTCTTTGATAATCGCCGCCTTCCGCGTCGGATTTGTTCCCTTTCAATCCGAAAACGAAACTAGCCTAATGTATCTTTCGCTCGATGGCTTATCCAGCCACTTATTATGCCGCATTCCTACCCGAAATTGTTTTTTATGCATAAACTAGCCCATTTTAATGTCTTTTTTGTATTTTGGTACGCTGTAATGTTTGAAAAGCTTTCCTGGACTTAAAATGTCCTAAAACACGCTTCATTCTAAAGAAAACACTTCACGTGCCAATGTTATCGTGTTGTAACAATAATTTCTTCTTTCGATTGGAACTGCGATCTCATTGTCACTGTGTATTCGTTTTGTTTCCCCTACATTCGTAACTTTAATGCTGTATTTTCCGGGTGGCACCACTTTCATTACACATTAAATTTGTTTTCAAGACTAAATTGTGCCCTGAAAACTAGAATCATAAAACACTTTTTGTGAAATTTCCATACTTTGCCCTTAAGAGACCAAAGAACCTTACAATTTAGGCCCTAAAACTGTTGTTTAGTCTTCTGTTGTAATTCGCTCGTTCTTGAGAGAAAACGAAAGAACCAGACAGGATAACCGAAAAAGTCGCTGTTTAAAAGACACACCGACTTGACCTTGGATCAAAGAAGAAATTTTCGGGTTACTTTACTTTTTTGATTACTGTAGATTACTGTAGCTTTTTTACAATATGATCATTGGTTAGTTGATGTTCACATGGCGCCATTTTGGCTAGTTCCGCTTAGTGACAGCGAAACTGAAACACTTGATTGATTGAATTAGAGAAGTGATACTGGCTTTTTCTATGGGACAATTCGCTAAACGGTTGGATTTTTGTCTCTGTCTCTCTGTCTCTCTGTCTCTCTGTCTCTCTGTTTCTCTGTCTCTCTGTCTCTCTGTCTCTCTGTCTCTCTGTCTCTCTGTCTCTCTGTCTCTCTGTCTCTCTGTTTCTCTGTATCTCTGTCTCTCTGTTTCTCTGTCTCTCTGTCTCTCTGTTTCTCTGTCTCTCTGTCTCCCTGTTTCTCTGTCTCTCTGTCTCTCTGTCTCTCTGTCTCCCTGTTTCTCTGTCTCTCTGTCTCTCTGTCTCTCTCTCTCTCTCTGCCTCTCTGTCTGTCTGTCTCTCTGTCTCTCTGTCTCTCTGTTTCTCTGTATCTCTGTCTCTCTGTTTCTCGGTATCTCTGTCTCTCTGTTTCTCTGTCTCTCTGTCTCTCTGTTTCTCTGTCTCTCTGTCTCCCTGTTTCTCTGTCTCTCTGTCTCCCTGTTTCTCTGTCTCTCTGTCTCCCTGTTTCTCTGTCTCTCTGTCTCTCTGTCTCTCTGTCTCTCTGCCTCTCTGTCTATCTGTCTCTCTATCTCTCTGTCTCTCTATCTCTCTGCCTCTCTGTCTCTCTGTCTCTCTGTCTCTCTGTCTCTCTGTCTCTCTGTCTCTCTGTCTCTCTGTCTCTCTGTCTCTCTGTCACTCTGTCTCTCTGTTTCTCTGTCTCTCTGTCTCTCTGTCTCTCTGTCTCCCTGTTTCTCTGTCTCCCTGTTTCTCTGTCTCTCTGCCTCTCTGTCTATCTGTCTCTCTATCTCTCTGTCTCTCTATCTCTCTGCCTCTCTGTCTCTCTGTCTCTCTGTCTCTCTGTCTCTCTGTCACTCTGTCTCTCTGTCTCTCTGTCTCTCTGTCTCTCTGTCTCTCTGTCTCTCTGTCTCTCTGTCTATCTGTCTCTCTATTTCTCTGTCTCTCTATCTCTCTGCCTCTCTGTCTCTCTGTCTCTCTGTCTCTCTGTATCTCTGTCTCTCTGTTTCTCTGTCTCTCTGTCTCTCTGTTTCTCTGTCTCTCTGTCTCTCTGTCTCCCTGTTTCTCTGTCTCTCTGTCTCTGTCTCCCTTTTTCTCTGTCTCTCTGTCTCTCTCTCTCTGCCTCTCTGTCTGTCTGTCTCTCTGTCTCTCTGTTTCTCTGTATCTCTGTATCTCTGTCTCTCTGTCTCTCTGTCTCTCTGTCTCTCTGTTTCTCTGTATCTCTGTATCTCTGTCTCTCTGTTTCTCTGTCTCTCTGTCTCTCTGTCTCTCTGTCTCTCTGTCTCTCTGTCTCCCGGTTTCTCTGTCTCTCTATCTCTCTATCTCTCTGCCTCTCTGTATCTCTGTCTCTCTGTCTCTCTGTCTCTCTGTCTCTCTGTCTCTCTGTCTCTCTGTCTCTCTGTCTCTCTGTCTCTCTGTTTCTCTGTCTCTCTGTCTCTCTGTCTCTCTGTTTCTCTGTCTCTCTGTCTCCCTGTCTCTCTGTCTCTCTGTCTCTCTGTTTCTCTGTCTCTCTGTCTCTCTGTCTCTCTGTCTCTCTGTCTCTCTGTCTCTCTATCTCTCTGTCTCTCTGTCTCTCTGTCTCTCTGTCTCTCTGTCTCTCTGTCTCTCTGTTTCTCTGTCTCTCTGTCTCTCTGTCTCTCTGTCTCTCTGTCTCTCTGTCTCTCTGTCTCTCTGTCTCTCTGTCTCTCTGTCTCCCTGTTTCTCTGTCTCTCTGTCTCTCTGTCTCTCTGTCTCTCTGTCTCCCTTTTTCTCTGTTTCTCTGTCTCTCTCTCTCTGCCTCTCTGTCTGTCTGTCTCTCTGTTTCTCTGTATCTCTGTATCTCTGTCTCTCTGTTTCTCTGTATCTCTGTATCTCTGTCTCTCTGTTTCTCTGTCTCTCTGTCTCTCTGTCTCTCTGTTTCTCTGTCTCTCTGTCTCTCTGTCTCTCTGTCTCTCTGTCTCTCTGTCTCTCTGTCTCTCTGTCTCTCTGTCTCCCTATTTCTCTGTCTCTCTGTCTCTCTGTCTCTCTGCCTCTCTGTCTATCTGTCTCTCTATCTCTGTCTCTCTATCTCTCTGTCTCTCTGTCTCTCTGTCTCTCTGTCTCTCTGTATCTCTGTCTCTCTGTATCTCTGTCTCTCTGTCTCTCTGTTTCTCTGTATCTCTGTCTCTCTGTTTCTCGGTATCTCTGTCTCTCTGTTTCTCTGTCTCTCTGTCTCTCTGTCTCTCTGTTTCTCTGTCTCTCTGTCTCCCTGTTTCTCTGTCTCTCTGTCTCCCTGTTTCTCTGTCTCTCTGTCTCTCTGTCTCTCTGTCTCTCTGTCTCTCTGTCTCTCTGTCTCTCTGTCTCTCTGTCTCTCTGTTTCTCTGTCTCTCTGTCTCCCTGTCTCTCTGTCTCTCTGTCTCTCTGTTTCTCTGTCTCTCTGTCTCTCTGTCTCTCTGTCTCTCTGTCTCTCTGTCTCTCTATCTCTCTGTCTCTCTGTCTCTCTGTCTCTCTGTCTCTCTGTCTCTCTGTCTCTCTGTCTCTCTGTCTCTCTGTCTCTCTGTCTCTCTGTCTCTCTGTCTCTCTGTCTCTCTGTCTCTCTGTCTCTCTGTCTCTCTGTCTCTCTGTCTCTCTGTTTCTCTGTCTCTCTGTCTCTCTGTTTCTCTGTTTCTCTGTCTCTCTGTCTCTCTGTCTCCCTATTTCTCTGTCTCTCTGTCTCTCTGTCTCTCTGCCTCTCTGTCTATCTGTCTCTCTGCCTCTCTGTCTATCTGTCTCTCTATCTCTGTCTCTCTGTCTCTCTGTATCTCTGTCTCTCTGTATCTCTGTCTCTCTGTCTCTCTGTTTCTCTGTATCTCTGTCTCTCTGTTTCTCGGTATCTCTGTCTCTCTGTTTCTCTGTCTCTCTGTCTCTCTGTCTCTCTGTTTCTCTGTCTCTCTGTCTCCCTGTTTCTCTGTCTCTCTGTCTCCCTGTTTCTCTGTCTCTCTGTCTCTCTGTCTCTCTGTCTCCCTGTTTCTCTGTCTCTCTGCCTCTCTGTCTATCTGTCTCTCTGCCTCTCTGTCTATCTGTCTCTCTATCTCTCTGTCTCTCTATCTCTCTGCCTCTCTGTCTCTCTGTCTCTCTGTCTCTCTGTCTCTCTGTTTCTCTGTCTCTCTGTCTCCCTGTTTCTCTGTCTCTCTGTCTCCCTGTTTCTCTGTCTCTCTGTCTCCCTGTTTCTCTGTCTCTCTGTCTCTCTGTCTCTCTGCCTCTCTGTCTATCTGTCTCTCTATCTCTCTGTCTCTCTATCTCTCTGCCTCTCTGTCTCTCTGTCTCTCTGTCTCTCTGTCTCTCTGTCTCTCTGTCTCTCTGTCTCTCTGTCTCTCTGTCACTCTGTCTCTCTGTTTCTCTGTCTCTCTGTCTCTCTGTCTCTCTGTCTCCCTGTTTCTCTGTCTCCCTGTTTCTCTGTCTCTCTGCCTCTCTGTCTATCTGTCTCTCTATCTCTCTGTCTCTCTATCTCTCTGCCTCTCTGTCTCTCTGTCTCTCTGTCTCTCTGTCTCTCTGTCTCTCTGTCACTCTGTCTCTCTGTCTCTCTGTCTCTCTGTCTCTCTGTCTCTCTGTCTCTCTGTCTCTCTGTCTATCTGTCTCTCTATTTCTCTGTCTCTCTATCTCTCTGCCTCTCTGTCTCTCTGTCTCTCTGTCTCTCTGTATCTCTGTCTCTCTGTTTCTCTGTCTCTCTGTCTCTCTGTTTCTCTGTCTCTCTGTCTCTCTGTCTCCCTGTTTCTCTGTCTCTCTGTCTCTGTCTCCCTTTTTCTCTGTCTCTCTGTCTCTCTCTCTCTCTGCCTCTCTGTCTGTCTGTCTCTCTGTCTCTCTGTTTCTCTGTATCTCTGTATCTCTGTCTCTCTGTCTGTCTGTCTCTCTGTCTCTCTGTTTCTCTGTATCTCTGTATCTCTGTCTCTCTGTTTCTCTGTCTCTCTGTCTCTCTGTCTCTCTGTCTCTCTGTCTCTCTGTCTCCCGGTTTCTCTGTCTCTCTATCTCTCTATCTCTCTGCCTCTCTGTATCTCTGTCTCTCTGTCTCTCTGTCTCTCTGTCTCTCTGTCTCTCTGTCTCTCTGTCTCTCTGTCTCTCTGTCTCTCTGTCTCTCTGTTTCTCTGTCTCTCTGTCTCTCTGTCTCTCTGTTTCTCTGTCTCTCTGTCTCCCTGTCTCTCTGTCTCTCTGTCTCTCTGTTTCTCTGTCTCTCTGTCTCTCTGTCTCTCTGTCTCTCTGTCTCTCTGTCTCTCTATCTCTCTGTCTCTCTGTCTCTCTGTCTCTCTGTCTCTCTGTCTCTCTGTCTCTCTGTTTCTCTGTCTCTCTGTCTCTCTGTCTCTCTGTCTCTCTGTCTCTCTGTCTCTCTGTCTCTCTGTCTCTCTGTCTCCCTGTTTCTCTGTCTCTCTGTCTCTCTGTCTCTCTGTCTCTCTGTCTCCCTTTTTCTCTGTTTCTCTGTCTCTCTCTCTCTGCCTCTCTGTCTGTCTGTCTCTCTGTTTCTCTGTATCTCTGTATCTCTGTCTCTCTGTTTCTCTGTATCTCTGTATCTCTGTCTCTCTGTTTCTCTGTCTCTCTGTCTCTCTGTCTCTCTGTTTCTCTGTCTCTCTGTCTCTCTGTCTCTCTGTCTCTCTGTCTCTCTGTCTCTCTGTCTCCCTATTTCTCTGTCTCTCTGTCTCTCTGTCTCTCTGCCTCTCTGTCTATCTGTCTCTCTATCTCTGTCTCTCTATCTCTCTGTCTCTCTGTCTCTCTGTCTCTCTGTCTCTCTGTATCTCTGTCTCTCTGTATCTCTGTCTCTCTGTTTCTCTGTATCTCTGTCTCTCTGTTTCTCGGTATCTCTGTCTCTCTGTTTCTCTGTCTCTCTGTCTCTCTGTCTCTCTGTTTCTCTGTCTCTCTGTCTCCCTGTTTCTCTGTCTCTCTGTCTCCCTGTTTCTCTGTCTCTCTGTCTCTCTGTCTCTCTGTCTCTCTGTCTCTCTGTCTCTCTGTCTCTCTGTCTCTCTGTCTCTCTGTTTCTCTGTCTCTCTGTCTCCCTGTCTCTCTGTCTCTCTGTCTCTCTGTTTCTCTGTCTCTCTGTCTCTCTGTCTCTCTGTCTCTCTGTCTCTCTGTCTCTCTATCTCTCTGTCTCTCTGTCTCTCTGTCTCTCTGTCTCTCTGTCTCTCTGTCTCTCTGTCTCTCTGTCTCTCTGTCTCTCTGTCTCTCTGTCTCTCTGTCTCTCTGTCTCTCTGTCTCTCTGTCTCTCTGTCTCTCTGTCTCTCTGTCTCCCTGTTTCTCTGTCTCTCTGTCTCTCTGTCTCTCTGTCTCTCTGTCTCCCTTTTTCTCTGCCTCTCTGTCTGTCTGTCTCTCTGTTTCTCTGTATCTCTGTATCTCTGTCTCTCTGTTTCTCTGTCTCTCTGTCTCTCTGTCTCTCTGTTTCTCTGTCTCTCTGTCTCTCTGTTTCTCTGTTTCTCTGTCTCTCTGTCTCTCTGTCTCCCTATTTCTCTGTCTCTCTGTCTCTCTGTCTCTCTGCCTCTCTGTCTATCTGTCTCTCTGCCTCTCTGTCTATCTGTCTCTCTATCTCTGTCTCTCTGTCTCTCTGTATCTCTGTCTCTCTGTATCTCTGTCTCTCTGTCTCTCTGTTTCTCTGTATCTCTGTCTCTCTGTTTCTCGGTATCTCTGTCTCTCTGTTTCTCTGTCTCTCTGTCTCTCTGTCTCTCTGTTTCTCTGTCTCTCTGTCTCCCTGTTTCTCTGTCTCTCTGTCTCCCTGTTTCTCTGTCTCTCTGTCTCTCTGTCTCTCTGTCTCCCTGTTTCTCTGTCTCTCTGCCTCTCTGTCTATCTGTCTCTCTGCCTCTCTGTCTATCTGTCTCTCTATCTCTCTGTCTCTCTATCTCTCTGCCTCTCTGTCTCTCTGTCTCTCTGTCTCTCTGTCTCTCTGTCTCTCTGTCTCTCTGTCTCTCTGTCTCTCTGTCTCTCTGTCTCTCTGTCACTCTGTCTCTCTGTTTCTCTGTCTCCCTGTTTCTCTGTCTCCCTGTTTCTCTGTCTCTCTGCCTCTCTGTCTATCTGTCTCTCTATCTCTCTGTCTCTCTATCTCTCTGCCTCTCTGTCTCTCTGTCTCTCTGTCTCTCTGTCTCTCTGTCTCTCTGTCTCTCTGTCTCTCTGTCTCTCTGTCTCTCTGTCACTCTGTCTCTCTGTCTCTCTGTCTCTCTGTCTCTCTGTCTCTCTGTCTCTCTGTCTATCTGTCTCTCTATTTCTCTGTCTCTCTATCTCTCTGCCTCTCTGTCTCTCTGTCTCTCTGTATCTCTGTCTCTCTGTTTCTCTGTCTCTCTGTCTCTCTGTTTCTCTGTCTCTCTGTCTCCCTGTTTCTCTGTCTCTCTGTCTCTCTGTCTCCCTTTTTCTCTGTCTCTCTGTCTCTCTCTCTCTGCCTCTCTGTCTGTCTGTCTCTCTGTCTCTTTGTTTCTCTGTATCTCTGTATCTCTGTCTCTCTGTCTGTCTGTCTCTCTGTCTCTCTGTTTCTCTGTCTCTCTATCTCTCTGCCTCTCTGTCTCTCTGTCTCTCTGTTTCTGTCTCTCTGTCTCCCTGTCTCTCTGTCTCTCTGTCTCTCTGTCTCCCTGTTTCTCTGTCTCTCTATCTCTCTGTCTCTCTATCTCTCTGCCTCTCTGTATCTCTGTCTCTCTGTCTCTCTGTCTCTCTGTCTCTCTGTCTCTCTGTCTCTCTGTCTCTCTGTCTCTCTGACTCTCTGTCTCTCTGTCTCTCTGTCTCTCTGTCTCTCTGTTTCTCTGTCTCTCTGTCTCCCTGTCTCCCTGTCTCTCTGTCTCTCTGTTTCTCTGTCTCTCTGTCTCTCTGTCTCCCTGTCTCTCTGTCTCTCTGTCTCTCTGTCTCTCTGTCTCCCTGTCTCTCTGTCTCCCTGTTTCTCTGTCTCTCTGTCTCCCTGTTTCTCTGTCTCTCTGTCTCTCTGTCTCTCTGCCTCTCTGTCTATCTGTCTCTCTATCTCTCTGTCTCTCTATCTCTCTGCCTCTCTGTCTCTCTGTCTCTCTGTCTCTCTGTCTCTCTGTCTCTCTGTCTCTCTGTCTCTCTGTCTCTCTGTCTCTCTGTCTCTCTGTCTCTCTGTCTCTCTGTCTCTCTGTCTCTCTGTCTCTCTGTCTCTCTGTCTCTCTGTCTCTCTGTCTCTCTGACTCTCTGTCTCTCTGTCTCTCTGTCTCTCTGTCTCTCTGTTTCTCTGTCTCTCTTTCTCCCTGTCTCTCTGTTTCTCTGTCTCTCTGTCTCTCTGTCTCCCTGTTTCTCTGTCTCTCTGTCTCTCTGCCTCTCTGTCTCCCTTTTTCTCTGTCTCTCTGTCTCTCTCTCTCTGCCTCTCTGTCTGTCTGTCTCTCTGTCTCTCTGTTTCTCTGTATCTCTGTATCTCTGTCTCTCTGTTTCTCTGTCTCTCTGTCTCTCTGTCTCTCTGTCTCTCTGTCTCTCTGTCTCTCTGTCTCTCTGTCTCTCTGTCTCTCTGTCTCTCTGTTTCTCTGTCTCTCTGTTTCTCTGTCTCTCTGTCTCTCTGTCTCCCTGTTTCTCTGTTTCTCTGTCTCTCTGTCTCCCTGTTTCTCTGTCTCTCTGTCTCTCTGTCTCTCTGCCTCTCTATCTATCTGTCTCTCTATCTCTCTGCCTCTCTGTCTCTCTGTCTCTCTGTCTCTCTGTCTCTCAGTCTCTCTGTTTCTCTGCCTCTCTGTCTCTCTGTCTCTCTATCTCTCTGTCTCTCTGTCTCTCTGTCTCTCTGTCTCTCTGTCTCTCTGTCTCTCTGCCTCTCTGTCTCTCTGCCTCTCTGTCTATCTGCCTCTCTATCTATCTGTCTCTCTATCTCTCTGCCTCTCTGTTTCTCTGTCTCTCTGTCTCCCTGCCTCTCTGTCTCTCTGCCTCTCTGTCTCTCTGTCTCTCTGTCTCCCTGCCTCTCTGTCTCTCTGTCTCTCTGTCTCTCTGTCTCTCTGTCTCTTTGTCTCTCTGTCTCTCTGTCTCTCTGTCTCCCTGTTTCTCTGTCTCTCTGTCTCTCTGTCTCCCTCTCTTTCTTTGCCTTTCCGCCACTTTTCGCTGGCATTCATTCACAAGGGGTCAATATTTATCTTTTCCCCATTCAAATTTTAACCGTCCCTTCAAAATCTTATTCACAATGTTTGTGTCAACTTGTTTCCACCAGTAAGCTCCCTCTTCAAATAAACAAAACTACACACTCTTTGTCTGATAACCTTCTTAACGTCACTTGGTATTATTTTCTCTATCTATGTCTCTCTCTCTCTCTCTCTCTCTCTCTCTCTCTGTTTCTACGTTTTGTTTCTTCCATTTCTTTGTTAATGTTATAGTCTATTTCTGGCGTCTCTTCTTAACGCATTCAGGTTTAAGACCATTTTATCCAACCATCCATTGCAAATCCTTCCTGTAGATTTCCCAGACCGTTTCAAACAACATTCCTCGCACGCCAGACTTTATACTTACATTCTTAACTCGGTCTACTGACTACAAATCACTGTAACCTAAATGTGTAAGGTCGTAAAACATCCTTAATTTGGTCCTAAGAGTCATAAAGCACCCTTTCCTAAGGAGTAAAGCCTTAGTGTCTTAAATCACACTCTTATCTAATTCCTAAGGCCGTAGTGTCATAAATCACCCATGATTTCTGCCGAAAACCTTGAGCCTTAGGGTCATAAAGCACCCTTATTTAAAGGCAGAAGGTCACCAAAAATTTGACCCTGAGATGATGTTTTAGAAAATTAGATTAAGGTTGGTTGATTTTGAAGGTAGATATGGGGCCTGAAAGTTTTCCCGCCAAAAGTTTAAATGTGAATTTGCATGAGACTCTCTCCATTTCCCTATGATAAAGTCCGATCTTTCGCGTACGCTACGTCATGGCTTAGGGGGTCCCTAAGCCATCATTTCCCCATTCCTTTTTTCGTGACCCTCTGCCTTTAAGGATTGAAGGCCTTCCTTTGGTCCATATTGCACCCTTAGTTAAGGCCTTGAGGCCATAAACATTTGCCAAAAAGTCACAAAACCCTTTTTTACTAAGGAAAGATTGTACCATTAAAACTGTGATCCTTTTTATACTCAATTTGGTCAGCATTAACAGCGAAATACTGGCACGTTCGTTAGTTTAAGCTTTACGGACACTTCTACTTTGAATTTTGGTGCTACCATTGACTGAGTTGTCTATGTACAGTAACACCACACATAACTCTACGTTACAACACTGAAACATTGGCTTTTTGGGGAAAATCGCTTAAATTTATGAAGATCTGTACTGAAAGCTACAAACGACAAACTTTCGAAAAACCGTCTCTTTTTAAAGTTTCCACGAAGTGAGAAATTTGATCGATGGTCTTTTTTTCAATTTTTTACGTGGTCTCATTGATTTCCGCACCAAAGGACAATAGGGCGGTACTGTTTCAAAGTAAAAACATCCTCTAGTTTAAACTGAAAATCTCGTTTTTGCTATTTTCAGGTCACTTTGTTAAAACAGTTACACTAAGGGACGTCACACGGAGTGCTCTATGGGATTTTTTGTTACTAAGGCGATTTTTTCTTTAGTTCTTATACCTTAAGCTATATTTTTTACATACTTTCTCAAAAACATATCGTTGTACAGCACGATTACCTAATTCCTAAAACCTTAGGGTCTTATATTTCTCTTACCTAAGACCTTAGGGTCATAAACTTGGCGTCGTATAGCTCCCTTAGCGAATGCCTAAGTTCTTAAGAACATAAAGCACTCATTTTCGCAGTTTAGTCCAATATTTCAAATTTTGTTTTTCTTCACAAATCTGGTAAAACACTAAGTCTTCGTCATAATGAAAAAGTTCATTTTTGTACGTCGAATTATTTTTTTGAAATCGGAAGTTTTATCTTCGAACGAAAATTAGTTTTGTCTGGAAATGTAACGCGGAAATTAATGTTTTGAGCTTGCCATTTTTCGAATTGCCATCCATTTCCCTTGCGTGTTTTCAGACAAAACAACCTATTATTGTCTGAATTGTAAGCATACACGTGACGACAGTAGTGCAGACAGTGTACATTTAACGTACAAAGGAGTGGTAAATATTTTGCCGGAATTAGATGGACTTGAGTACCATATTACTACTTCTTTTCATAAAAAATTTTCTCATAAGGTGGCGGCTCCCGTAACTCCCATTTCCCTGTCTGAGGAAAAAGTTGATATCACTAAAATTGGCCACTAAAATTCTATGGGTTGTATAGACCATTTTTAATCTTTTAGGTCAATATCCATTTTTTTGACCTGAGTTACGGTATTGTACTGTCATTTTGTTAAAAGGACCATCAGGGTCCTTTTTAAAGTTTATTTTAATTAATTAATTTAATTTAGTTGATCAATTATCTACTTATCATTTTCAACTCTTTTTTCCTAAAAAGCCGTAATTTCAAATCAAAACTCAAAATTAATTTTTTCCACGGGCTCCAGCTTACGTTTTTTCACACCATCTGCCCGCTGTCCAAGGTGAAAGCCGCGGGGGATAAGGACCACGCGGCGGTGAATTTCTAGCGACCTCATAGCCAACTGGTTAGCGCCGGTAGGTGGTAACCAAATGGTCCCGGGTTCGGTTCCACTCTCGTGCAAATGGTTTTGCTGACAAGAAGAAAAGTAACTGATAAAGTCGTACTGTTGTATTCTGACGTTGGTTTTAATTGCAGAAAAAAGGTCCCTGATGGTCCCTTTAAATTGGTCGAAATCTTTCAAAGAAGTGTTTTTCAAATATCTTCAGTTGTGAGTGCATCAAATCTAACAATGTGAAATGTTTGTGTGCTTTCTTAGAGGACCCAGAAAACCTCAAAAAAGTGAAAAATTGCGTTTGAAATTGCAGTTTTCCTTTTCAATTCTTGTCATATAAGGGCTGCGAAATTCCACTTAAAATGGAATATTTATTCTGCATAATTTGCAATGTTGTAGTCCCAAAAACTCTGTGACCATTATGGCGAAAATTGACTTTCACCGACTCCATCAGGAAACTTATCAATTTTGGTAGATGCTCCAAACATTTACAAAATACATTCAGTTGATTTTTATATTACTCCGTAAACATTTATGTCCAGGCATCTTAAAGCCCAAATCAATGGACAATTTTTCTTTACGAAGTTGTTCAAAACGTGAAAACCCCTCTCCAGCCCCTTCGCTTCCAAATCAAAGGCCATTTTTCCTTTTTAATCGTCGGCGATTTGGTTATCAACATAGTTCCACTGCTTTTCATCAAAATTTGTTACAACAAAGGAGCGGCAAACCAGGAAGCAAGCGCGCCATCGCCAGCTGGCTGCGATTTGGAATTCGGTCTAAAAAGGGACATTTTTCTTTTCTCTTTGAAATTCACGGGATCATTCAAATTGACCTTCAAGCTGATCGAATCACTTTTTTGATCCAATTGGCCTACCTTGTGAGACAGATTGCATTCACGTACTTGGTCTCTCTGTCTCTCTGTCTCTCTGTCTCTCTGTCTCTCTGTCTCTCTGTCTCTCTGTCTCTCTCTCTCTCTCTCTCTCTCTCTTTCTCTGTCTCACTTCTGACCTTATGTACTGTTTTCTTGTCCCAAACCGCAGACACAACGAACGGCAAAAGGAATGTTGTGACAGCACCTGTTTTTCCTTTTTTACACCCGTTCAGTTCACAGCTTCATTGGTGGTGTAATTAGGTTTCGTGGTATGGATGACAACCGGTTTTTTGCACGGCCGCGGGGCAGGGATACCCAAGAACACTTTTAGTGCATCGGCCTTAAAAAACAGAACTTTATTTGCCCATTAACCGTAGGCTGAATGCCTTTATAATTGAAATGTGTGTGTGTATGTATGTATGTATGTGTGTGTGTGTGTGTGTGTGTGTGTGTGTGTGTGTGTGTGTGTGTGTGTGTGTGTGTGTGTGTGTGTGTGTGTGTGTGTGTGAGGGTGAGTGTGAAATGCGCTATAAAGATTTAAACCCATAGAAGCCAGTTCTTTGATTTCTCTTTCTTCCGGTACGCTTTTATGCCGACAAAGCCCACATAGAGCACATGTTCCTATTGAAAAGAAGCCCTAAACAACAAAGAAAGTGGTTTCTTTGAAATGGAAGTGACCAATGTTTGACATTTGCTTTAAAGTTGATTTTCACTACTCATCGTCAGTGGATAAAAAGATAAAATAGGCCACCCTCCAGTTCCGGATATTTTTGGTATGCGACCAATACCAGTTAGATTAACCCTCGCCACACAATGATATAGTCTTTTGCTTTTTCCACGTAGCGTGATGTTTTCAAACATATTCACACGTATACGCACACACACACACATACACACACACACACACACACACACACACACACACAGTCATCGCTGCGGGACCCGACCGTTTTAAACTGGATTATCCTTTCGGAACAAACAATAGCCTATATTTCTGAACATTTTCGTGTTTTAATGATTTTTATCCCATCGCCAAATCTATTTTGTGCAATTGAGCTGTCTGGGTTGGGTTAAACATTTGCAGAATTACTATATATAGTTCAAACCCGAAAATACCGTTTTAAGTGCTGTGAATTTCAGCGCCGACTCTCTCTCTCTCTCTCTCTCTCTTTCTCTCTCTAGTCGTCTCTATCTTTTGTTCATAATACACCGTTGTTCTCTATAACTTTCTGTCTGCCACATACTATCTCACACTTTCCCAAGCTCTCTCTCTCTCTCTCTCTCTCTCTCTCTCTCTCTCTTACTCTGCGATTGTGCATATCTATGTTTCTATCTTTCTGTCTCTTTCAGCAAGCATGCATACATACAGAAGTTCATACACCTCTCTCTCTCTCATTTTCTCTCTCTGTATCTATCTCTCTCTCTCTCTCTCTCTCTCTCCATCTCTATCTTTCTCTCTCAAATCCATCTCTTCAACGAGAATTCATCACCGAACCACTTTTGTTTCTTCTCTGCCCGACGCGGTTTCCCACTTCTCGAATACTGTTCGCTCATTACACAACTTCCTGGACACAATTGAAACAAACCACAGGAACCGGTCTTTCTCGTAGCAATATAACACCACATTTTGGTTCATTTCGCGTTTTCTTGTTGTGTTTTGAAAACAGCTGCTTTCATTTCTCAAATCATTTCATTCTTTTAGGATTTTTTCAACTTGACACACAGTCTTTTAAGATGAGCAAGAGGAACTTGATATCCTTCTGGTGAGTTTTCCTCCTACTGCCCCAAAAATAAAGATGCTTTTTCAGGATATTCGGTGTTTGCAACAATTTCGCCTACATTGTTATGCTCACAGCGGCCCAAGACATTTTACACAAAACACAGAAATCCAACACAACTGTGGAAGTCGTGGAACAGTGTGAGGTAAAAAAATTGGGTTTGAAAATGAGATAAATATTCGTTTTTAGCCCCAAATTTTGGATCGAAGTTGTTCGCCTCACTCGGCCTCTTTGGTACTTCTTTGCAACATTTTACCCGGAATGATCATAAAGATGCTGTATCCACTCATCGCGTCGAGAGTTCCGTATGGGTAAGTCTCTTTCATATATTTTTGCCTCCTTTTTCGCCTCTTTGCCTCTTTTTGGCCTCTTTGCCTCCGTTTTGCCTCTTTGCCTCTAATCTGCCTTTTTGCATCGTTTTCATCTCTTTGACTCTTTTGCATCTTTGCTCCTTTTTCTCTCTTTGCCTTTTTTTGTTTGTTTGCCTCTTTTTTGCTTCTTTGTCTCATTTTTATCTCTTTACCCCTTTCCGCCTCTTTTTTTTTGCATGTTTTTCGTTGCTCCGCCTCTTTTTCGTCTCTTTGCCTCTTTTTTTATCTCTTTGCCTCTATTTTCGCCCCTTCTTTGCCTCTTACTTCGCCACTTTGAGTCATTTTTGCCTCTTTGCCCATTTTTTAGCCTCTTTGTGTCTTTTTCGTCTCTTTACCCGTTTTGCCTCTTTGTCTCTTTTTGTGGCAACTTTGCCTCTTTTTCGTTTTTTCCTTCCTTTTTTCCGTTTTTTTCCTCGTTCTTTTCCTTCCTTTGCGCAACTCTTCGTTCTTCGTAACTCTTTGTTCATCGTAACTCTTCCTTCTTCGTAACTCTTCCATCTTCGTAACTTTTCCTTCTTTTTATCTCTTCCTTCTTTGTAACTTTCCCTACTCGGGAACTCTTTCTTTTTCGTAACTCTACGTTCTTCGTCACTCTGCGTTCTTCGTAACTCTTCATTCTTCGTAACTTTTCCTTCTTTTTATCTCTTCCTTCTTTGTAACTTTCCCTACTCGGGAACTCTTTCTTCTTCGTAACTCTACGTTCTTTGTCACTCTGCGTTCTTCGTAACTCTTCATTCTTCGTAACTCTTCCTTTTTCCAATCCACCAAGCGATCTAAAATGAGTGAGAATATTCTGACGTTGATATTCAAATTGCCCATCGGAACTCAAAACATTGTTTTACAAAAGGGGCGTGGCCATTTTTTGGCTGTAGTAAGATTGGAAAAGAGTATACATATATAGTCGCTGCCCACCGAGCATGGCTACAAAAAAGGTCATTTTTGAACAACCTGCGCATCTAATTAGCGAACTAGGTCACGTAAATGAAAGACGCAGAGAAAAATTGTCGGCCGCTTCGAAATGCTCGCTGGGCGAGGAGTATATGTTTCAGAGTCCGCCATGCTCTCGTCTGCATCCTCCAAGCAGCTTCCCTCGTAATCACCGCCTTGGCTGACTCCGTTCCCGTCGCCTTGGCTGGTGTCAGCATAGGCTCCGTTGCTTCAGGCATGGGAGAAAGCACCTACCTTGGATTGGCGAGCCACTATGAACAGTGAGTTTTTATTAATTTTACCCTATTGACACAACCCTGCTTTAGGAGAACCATTGCTATGTGGGCATCTGGGACAGGAATGGCTGGGGTCTCCGGAGCTTTCTCGTACGCTGGCCTCACCGATCCTAAACTGCTTGCTTTCTCTCCAACCCAAGCTATGTTGGCCACACTTGTGGTTCCATTTACTTTCTTAGTAACGTTAGTTTTATTTTATTAAAATGTAAAAGTTTTATGATTGTAGGTACTACTGTGTCCTTCAGAGACCTGAAACTGTGAAGAAAGTGAGTATGATGAAGCCTCACTCGTGGATTGGACTGGATGTGGATAGGTTAGTGAGACGAAACACTCTCACTTACTCAATCACTCACTCAGTCACTCACTCACTCACTCACTCAGTCCCTCACTCACTCACTCACTCAGTAACTCACTCACTCACTCACTCACTCACTCACTCACTCACTCACTCACTCACTCACTCACTCAGTCACTCACTCACTCACTCACTCACTCACTCACTCACTCACTCACTCACTCACTCACTCACTCACTCACTCACTCACTCACTCACTCACTCACTCACTCACTCACTCACTCACTCACTCACTCACTCACTCACTCACTCACTTACTTACTCATTTTTTTCTCTCTTTCTCGTCTAAAATCTCCTTTTCAGGGAAAAGAGAAAGTCCCAAGACAAGTCCATCGACAAAGCTGAAATAGAAGTCAACCCTAAGCCTACTCTAAACGAGAAATTCAACATCGCAAAGGTTGGAGACACTTTTCCCAAGATATACCGTTATTTGCATTTCAGAGCCTTTTGAAATACATGATTCCGCTCTTTTTGGTCTACTTCGCCGAGTATCTTATCAACCAAGGACTGGTTTGTACACAATAAGAAACTGGAGAAAATAGCTATTTCAGGTGGAACTGACTACTTTTGACTGTGCTCATGGTTTTGGAACCAGCCCCAGGTCGCAGTACAGGTGGTATCAGGTAGGATCAGTTCGCCTTCTTCTCAAAATTTTTGATTGGAGCGCGTTTTAGAAGAGGGGTTACTATAGTTCTGGCTACTATTAGGCCGTTTTGCGCTATTTTTGCACAAAATCTAATGAGCAAACAGAATCCTTTCAAAAACTTTGTTTAATTGTTTAGGGAACAGTAAACCTATGAGGTTATCAGTCAACAATGATTTCGTTCCTATGTTCTTTGTGATATCAGTGGGAAATTTTCTAGACACACAAACAAAGATGGGTTTTTGTATACGCGGCCGAAAAACTATAAGCCAAATTTGGGGGCCGAACCGAAAAAATTTTGGCGCTACTTACCAATAGATGTTTTACAATATTCGTCTGAAAAATGCTACTCATGAAAAATTTTCCCAACGTCAAAAGCGGGCAAAATTATAAATACTACACTGAAACATTGGAAAGTTTCGAAAATCCGAACGAAATATGATCGAGTAGAAACAAATGTCAAAAGTGCCAAGTTTTAGCAAGCCGGTCTACATGAATTCTTTTTAAAAGTGGAAAATTAAATTTAAAAAAAGTTTCTATCTAGACAAATGTGTAGATTTCATTCTCATCTTTCAGAAAAGTACAGCATTTTCAATTTTGGAGCATAACTCACTGACATATAAGCGAATTAAGTTTTGGTGAGAATATCGATTGAACGGCACGTCGCTCTGCGTCTCACAATTTCACGCCCTCTCTTGCCTTTCTCTGCCTCTCCATTTGTGCATGTGCACTGCGTCACATTCAACAGTGGCCAGTTTTGGCCAGCCGCTCTGTATGATTTCCAATTAAAAATGGAAAACGCGCTTACCTATTTTAATTGTTTAATAAAATGGTAGAACTCATTTTTCTGATTTAGAAAAGTACTCCAATTCCATTTTTGAAGCAATATTTACCGAGATATGAGCGCTAAACGTTTTGTGACATTATTGATCGAAAGGCGCGCCGCTCTGCGTCTCTTCCTTTCCCGCGCTCGCTCGAAATCATGTAACTTGGGTATGTTTCAGAATCGTGAAAACGAGATTTATTCATTGGAGTTACTAAAAATTATAAAAATAAGAAGTCCGAAAGTCATTTCCTCTCAAAATCTATTTTTAAATCGACCTTCAGGTTCTCTACCAAATCGGCGTGTTCGTCTCCCGCTCTTCCACCTATCTGATCCAATTGAACATGACATGGATCGCCATTCTTCCCCTACTACAGGTATTTCCCAAAAGGGCACACAAACTACAAACTACATTCAGCTGGCCAACACCGTTTTCTTCGTTTTCAATGCGGTTTACACATTCGTTCCTCACTTTGGCATCGTGGCTGCGATCGTTTTGTACGAAGGATTGATCGGAGGAGCTTCTTACGTCAACAGCTATAATCACATACACAAAAGGGTAAAAAATATGCTTAAGAAATCAATAAATCCATATTTGAGGTTGACCCAGCCATCCGGGAATTCGCCCTCTCTGTGGTTACATTGGCAGACACGGCTGGAATCCTCGTCGCGGCGCTGACAGCAATGCCGGTGCACAACGCAATTTGTGAAATTCCTATGAGTTAATTGCTTTAATTACCCTTTCATGTAATTATTTGTTAATTTGACTGTTTGTGCAATTTTCTCTTCGAAATAAACATATCTTTGTGCAATGATGCCCTCTTGATAAAGCGCGCGGGTGACTCAGTCTCTGTGGCTTCCGTAGCGCAGTAGGCAGCGCGTCAGTCTCATAATCTGAAGGTCGTGAGTTCGATCCTCACCGGGAGCAAAATTTTTGCAAAAGTCTTTTTCTTCCCAGAAACTCAAAAAATCCCAATTTTGGTGATTCCCGTTACCTTAGAGGTCACCAGCACCGTGGTGCCACTTGTTTACGTAAAAATAGACGTTCCACCCAGCAGTTTCCGCTCATCTCGTGAATTCCAGCCGATCATTTGTCATGGTGAAGTGTGCAATTCAAAAACAAAACTTACACAAAAACAGGTAGGAGGCGATGTGTTTCCACGCCGGCGGCCAGAATTAGACCCACCTAATTCGGCGATTGACACATTGCTTGTCTCGATCTTTGTCAACAATGACAAACACAGAGGGAGGCGGCAATCTCAGAAATCTCGTCGCTTTTTGGTATGTTTTATATTCCTAAATATTATTTTGCTCCTATTTTGTGGTTAAGGTACTTAAGGCCTTATTGAAACTTTGAATAGACCCCATACCTTAAGACCTTTAACTTAAGGGAACCCTAAGGCCTATGGCAGTTAGCTCATTTTTGAACCTGCATCCTAGACTCCAATGGAATTTGTGCCCATTGTGGGAGCCTAAGGCCTTATTGCAGCCAAAAGGAACCCTAAACCCCCACCGATTACCTTAAGAACCAAGTCATTTTGGGACCTAAACGAATTTCTTATGACATTTTTGAAACTGAAACCCTAAATCCCCCGCTAAGCAAATACCCACTGACCTCATTTAACCCACTAGAAACTAAGGCCTTAGGTATAACATTAAGTAACACTTTAGGTCCAAAGAAAAGAAAATAGAACTCTAAGGCCGACAGATTTCCTTAACTGCTTACCTAATGGCTATGCCACCTTAGGACCTAATCAAATTTACTGAGACGTGTTTGTGGCTAAGGTCCCTTTCATAAGACCTTAAGACATACCTTAAGATCTTAACTCTAAGTTTAGACCCTTACGACTTAAGGTATTATCAGTAACCCATTTTACAGGCTGTTCGGAGTATGCAACAATTTCGCCTACGTGATCATGCTCACAGCGGCTCAAGACATTTTAGACAAGCACGAGAAGATCCCTAATTTCAAGGAACCAACGGAAAAGTGTGAGGTGAGTTAAGGCCTTAACCTTAATTCTTCAAATATCGACTTAAGATTGAAACGGATCATAGACACTGCTCAATCCACTCGGCTTCTGTGGTCCTTCTTTGCAATATTCTACCAGGTCTTGTGATCAAAGTCCTATATCCTCTTATTGCAGCGAGGGTTCCTTACGGGTAAAGCCTTATTCTTTAAGTTCTTTAAAGCTTAAGGTATTTAGGGTGAGACACGCCGTGATATGCCTCTTGCAGGCATTCTCTCTTCTAATGGTTGCACTAACTGACTCTGTGACAATAGCCCTTGTGGGCGTTATATTGGGAGCTTTGTCTTCAGGAATGGGAGAAAGCACCTACCTGGCCTTAGCAAGTCACTACTCAAAGTAAGTAAGGGCAAAATAATTGCAACTACCTGTTAAGATAAATAGTCGATTAAGTCTTATATACAATTAGTGGTTCAACCAATGAATACATTGCCTTTACCTTACGGACTTAAGGCCTTAGGATTACATTGGTTTGAAAGAAGGTCTTAAGGTAGTTCATTGGGTCTTGAGATTAGAAACCGTTTTAAGAAACTATCCATAAGACCTTAGTGTTCCCTGAAGCTCAGAGAAGATAAGCCGCTTTTAAGGTTTCAATAGGAAAAAAGAAGGTTTTAAGCCACAAGGCCGTTGGGTGCTTATGGGTGTTAAGGTTGCATGGGGGTCAACTAAGCTCTTGAGGTAAGATAAATTGCGGTTAAAGTAGGGATTTAGGTAAACTGGTATGTATTTAAGATAGGTCATAAGGTCGCAAGCTCCTCAAAGAGGCTCAAAGAGCATAGTAGAACTACATTGTACTAATGTGTTTTAGAGCTAGAAGAAGGTTCAAATATGAGGCTCGGAGAATCTTTAAGGTAATCGAAAATGTTAAAGTCATTAATATCAGACCTTATTGGCATTAAGATCTATCTCGATGTATGATTTCACGGGGCTTAATTAAGCGCTTTAAGTAACAAGAGGCTTCCATTCGGCCCAAATAAGGTCTTAGGATAATAGATTGGGTCTTAAGGTCCCTGAGTCTCAAATAAAACCTTAAAGGGGCAGTAAGGGGGCTTTTTATTTTATTTTCGATTGTCAACGGTCGGAAATTATGCGAATTAACTATGCTAATTTTTCTCGCACCCTCCTATTTTCCAGCGCTATCATATCCAATTAGAATGAAAATCGGCTCATTAGCATCAATACTATTATATATAGCTGTCGCCAAATGGAAATCGTGCCAATAAAATTAGAATGTTCAAGTGATGCTCTGTTGATATAGGAAATTCGTAGTCTAATCATGGTCCACAGAGCATGCTTTGCATGTTTCCGCAATTAGCATACGATTTCAGTTTGGCGACAGCTATATATGACGATTTGTGTCTGTCTGTCTGTCCGTGACACTTTATCACATCTCAGGTCCTACTGAACCGATTGAACTCATCTTTCAGTATGTTGCTGCACTAGGCAAGTGTAACTCATAACCTGAAAATCGTGTTAGGGTCTCGCAGCGAAAGCGTGCCAGAACTTTGCTAGAAATTAAAGATTTTTCAATTGGACTAAAACTACTATCAATCGATAGAGCGCAAAGAGGCTTATCCGAGAAACATTATTTCAGTGGGTCTCGAAGCGAAAGCGTGCCAGAGCTTTGCTAATACTTAAAGATTCTCCAATCAGATTGAAATTACTATCAATCGATAGAGCGTGAAGAGGCTTATCAGAGAAACATTATTTCAGTGGGTCTCGCAGCGAAAGCGTGCCAGAACTTTGCTAAAAATTAAAAATTCTCCAATCAGATTTAAATTACTATCAATCGATAGAGCGTAAAGAGGCTTATCAGAGAAACATTTATTCCAATGGGTCTCGCATCGAATGCGGGGCAGAATTCCGTTAACTATTAATGAAATGCTTAAACTGCACCCAATTCAATTAATTTTCAGTGGTTTTCCCAGCGAATGCTTAGATTTATTAGTATGCAGCATTGCGGATTCCAAATAGCCGGTGTTATTAAGAAACCGTATTTTCTTCAGATGTCCCGAGATTTAACAGATTAACGAATATAGCAGTGGGAAACGTGCATATTTTACGTCGAATTTCATAATTATTCGATGTCTTTAGAAGCCAACAAATGAACACTCTATGATTGCTGGCTGTATGTAAACATTAAGAAATTCAGGGGTCTGGGGGCGAAGCCCCCAGCCAACGGGCGGGCGGCCGCTAGGCCGCCCGCCCGCTGGTGCTTTGTAAATACAGGACACGCAGAGCGTACTGCCCGTCTACAAATCTGTAGACGGAGACCCGTTTTTGACGACTTTGAACATTTTCTCGAAAACGGTAAATTTTCGACCCTAAGTCATATATATATTTATGAACAGCGAATTTTTCTCTTCTAATTGAGCCAATGTTGTAAAACATGCCTGACTGTCCCTTTAAGATAATTTATCCAGATTTAGACTTTCACCGAAGCTTTAAAACGGTTCTAAGGTTATCGTTGGTCAGAGGATTCCACTGAGCCTAACTCCTTAAGACAAGATTAATGTCTTCAACCACCGTTCAGATTAAGGCGTTAAGTCACCGGTAAGGTAAATAGACTCTTAAGGTGAGGGATTGTACCATAGTGTTCGCACCTTATTTTAACCTTACATTTTCAGACATGCCGTCCATTCTTGGTCTTCTGGCACAGGAATGGCTGGTGTTTGTGCTTCGTTAGCATATGCTGGCATGACGGACCAACGCCTTCTCGCCTTGTCCTCTCGCATCGCTATGCTAATCACTCTCATCATCCCAGTTATCTTCCTCATAGCGTAAAAACCCATCTTATCAAGTTTTACCCCAATTTAGGTACTATTTAGTCCTGAAACGGCCTGAAACCGTGAGAAAGGTGAGTATGATGAAGCCGCACTCTTGGATTGGCCTCCACAAACTGGACAAGAATGATAGAGAAAGCAGTGACACAAATACAGTAACCCAACTGGAAACCCCATGTAGCAGAATCTCCAGGGGAGCTGAAATTACAATGGTAAATAAAAATAATTTCAGTTTTTATTGAACCGGTTTTCAGAGCCTTATGAAGTACATGATTCCATTGTTCACCGTGTACTTTGCCCAGTACCTGATCAACCAAGGATTGGTACGTCACGTTAGGGAAAAATAGCAAAGACGGTGCTTTTCAGTTCGAATTGATGGCTGTTTTCGATTGTTCACATGGGTTTCAGACAAGCACGAGGGCTCAGTATCGGTGGTGTCAGGTAGAGAGAGAGAGAGAGAGAGAGAGAGAGAGAGAGAGAGAGAGAGAGAGAGAGAGAGATAGATAGATAGATAGATAGAGAGAGAGATAGATTGAGAGAGAGAGAGACAGAGAGAGAGAGATAGAGAAAGAGAGATAGAGAGAGAGACAGAGAGAGAGAGAGAGAGATAGATAGAGAGAGACAGAGAGAGAGAGAGAAAGAGACAGAGAGAAAGAGAGAGAGAGAGATAGAGAGAGAGAAAGATAGAAAGAGAGACAGAGAGAGAGAGATAGAGAGAGATAGAGATAGAGAGAGAGAGAGAGAGAGAGAGAGAGAGAGAGAGAGAGAGAGAGAGAGAGAGAGAGAGAGAGAGAGAGTCTCTTTTTCCAGGTCCTCTACGAAATCGGAGTATTCATTGCTCGTTCCTCCGCCAACCTCTGTGAAATGAACATGTTCTGGATTCAGCTCCTTCCAATTCTTCAGATACGCATTTCCCAATTCCTCTACATAACAGAATTTTTCAGGTAGTTAACATGGTCTTCCTCCTCTTCAATGCGATACATTCATTTTTGCCTCATTTTGGCATCTTGGGTTTGATAGTTCTCTATGAGGGATTGATTGCTGGCGCCTCTTATGTGAACACGTTCAATCACATTCATAAGAAGGTTAGAAGGTTTTTTCTCTGTAGCTTTATCTCTACCGCTCTTTCTTTGTCTCTCCGTTTCTACTGTATATTTTGCTTGCAGTTTCGAAAAAGAAAAAAAAATCAAAGTAACCGCCTAAGGTAATGAAACTTTGTCAAATTGAGCTCTTGAAAAAGCATAAAACGTTCTTGGAATATAAATACGCTTTTTTTAATGTATTTAGACTCTATTTCACTTTACCCGGCCCATGGAATTTTACGCGGCCCATATTGAAATTTACATATTGAAAAAAAAATTTACCCGGCGCAAAAAAATTTCGTATTCCGGAGGCCATATTTTACAACAAAAACGGGCCTACATATAGCTGTCGCCAAAATGAAATCATATGCTAATTGCGGACATGTGCAAAACATGCTCTGTCGTCTAGTGATTAGACTGCGAAGTTCGTCAACAGAGGATCACTAGAACATTCTAATTTTATTGGCATGATTTCAATTTGGCGACAGCTATATGTATTCATAAACACGCCTGAATTGCCGGGATTATTTTTACTTTAAACAGATTTACATAAAAATTACAGTGGAACGTTTAACAGTTTTTCACAAAACCTTTCTCATCGTTTATGTGGCGAAGTTTTTTTTTTATATTTGTCTTCCAGGGTTGCCTGAGTATTAAATACACACCCAAATTTTCAGGTAGACCCTTCCATCCGTGAAACTGCTCTGGCCGTGGTGACCATAGCCGACACTACTGGCATAGTAGTTGCTGCAATTGTGGCCATGCCTGTTCACAATGCCATTTGCAAACTTCCCCTTCATTGAAAAACCAACACTACTGGCATCTGGCATTGAATTCCCTCTTAAAGACAGTGTGTCACCAAAATTCAACCTACTCAGAATTTAACAATTATGCTTTACAAAATTAGATATTGTCAAGACGATTCGAACAATATATATATTTTGCCAAAAATCAATGTTCGTTACTCGTATTTGGCTCGTCAAAGTTTTCCCGCGAAATGTTTGAATTGAAATTAGCATGCCGCTCTCTCCATTTCCTATGCTGAAAATGGCTCTCTCGGCTCACGGTACGCTGTGTACAGGTCCACCCGTACATGCGTTCATTTTTCATGACACACTGCCTTTATTTGTTTGATTTTTTTGCAGTTGAAACACCTTTATTCTTAATTTATAGAAACGACGAAATCTCTATTTAGAGATGAATAAATGTATTCTATTCTAGGACGGAGGAGGAAATATGGCGACAAATGACCTCCCTGCGCTACGACCTGTGATTCTCATCAGTAGCGATACAGGAATAAATATTGTATTGTATTGTAAATGTATTCTTCCATGAGTCGACTTAATGCATAATACAGCGATAATACTTCGAAACACAAAAAAACTGAAGGCGTGGGCAATTCTGTTCTACTGGTTTTTTAAAGGCATCAGTTTTTGGGAGAATTATGACTCGTGCTTGAAATAAGGCACAATCGGCGGAAAAAAATATACATAAAATAGGAATGTTCAAGGCAAGGGGGAGATTTCTAGGAGACTAGATAGGATAAAACTGAGGCAATAGGTACAAGCGAGGGGAATATCACAGATGTAGTTACAGGAGCCACTAAAGGCGGGCATGTGCCGCTTTGTGGCTGGAATGGGCCACCCAGGGCAGCCGTAGGCCGCGCTAACTGCAGAGGAAATCGGCCAGATCGGGCTGGATGAGTTCGGCACTGGCCAGAACGGCGTGGAACCAGCTGTCAGATTGGAGATCCAACGCCTTGCGAGAGTCCGAGAGAGAGAAACGACTGCTTTTCAGAGGATTCGACTTCTCACTTGGCGAGGGGTGACTGAAAAAAACGAAAAAATTTTAAAATTGTGTCTATTGCATTTTTTTCGGATTTAGAAAAGTAACACTTTGGAGCAAAATTAACCGAGGTATGAGCTATTGTCGTTTATCGTTGGAGGACCGCGCTCCCCTCCGCGCATACCCTAAATTGGTGGGTGCGGCTGGGTCCGGGCGGAGCCCCCCGGATTTTTTGGCGGGTCCGGTGGGCCGGCGGAACCCCCCGTTTTTACGCGTTTTCGAGGACGCAATTTTTGCCCCCCCCCCGAAAACCCCTCTCCTGACTCAGGGTCCCGATTTTCCCCGGCGCACCCCCCCCCCCCCCCCGCAGATCCTTACCCCAATTTAGGGTATGCCTCCGCGGTGTCTCTCGATTTCTCTATCGAATTCCTTAGCTATTTTATAGGTCTTCTAGGTCATCCAGGATTCGGTCCCGGCCGTTTTTTTTATTATGTGTTTGGTGACTGGGCAGCAAGCATGGTAAAATTTGGGGCCGGGCCGGGCCGGGCCGAGAAAAATTTTGAAGCGGGCCGGCCCGAAAATTTTTTTTTCGTTTTCTTTGATTTTTACATTGAAAAAAGGCATAAATTTTCGGTTGAGTCGGGCCGGCCCGGGCCAGGTCGGGCCGGGCCGGGCCGTGAAAAATTTTGGAGCGGGCCGGCCCGTTGCCATGCTTGCTGGGCATTGTTTCAGTTGTACCCAATATTAGTTGTTCAAAAAAAATTATAGCCTTCGCCAATTTTACTTCTTGGCCTTTCGCAAATGTAACCGTGACGCAGTATTGCGTACGTATCTTAAAGCACACGATTTTCGTACGCAAATTCGCGTCTGGTGTCATTTGCACACAGCTAAGAGCGAAATTGGGCGAAGTAGCATTGGCGACAACTATACCGACACGGATCGAACCCTGGTCGTCTAACTGAGAATTTACTGGGTGGTCCAGGGCAGGGGTGGGCCAGAAGTTTGTAGTTCGATTCTACGGCACCCCCCTCTTTGATATAATTTTGACAAATTAAATAATATCGATTGATTTTCGAGCAAAGTCGATAGATTTCGGGGTATCGATCGATGTTTTCGGCCGCCGGAACCCCCCTCTTGATATAAAAAGTTTGTAATTACAAACTATGGCCCACCCCTGATCCAGGGTAAACGAGCCGACCGACCAAAGCCGGGCCGGACGGGCCGACCAACATTTTCCAAGAGGCCAGGGGTTCTCACGGGCCGGGCCATTTGGAAAATTTTGGTCGGCCCGTTTACATACCTCGGGAGGGTATAGTCAGCCTACCCCAGGTTACGGGGGGTTGCGGCTCTGGAAATGCAGAAGTTATGGGGGGTTCAGCACTATTTTAGGTGAATCAACCCTGAGGGCACAAAGTTAAGGGGGCTACCTAATGGAAAGGGTGGCTACGGGGCGGGCCGGCCCGGTCTCCAAAAATTCACGGCCCGGCCCGAGGTCAAAAATTCCAAAAATTGAAAAAAAAGTTTTTCACGAATTATGTGCAGGAATTGCGTTTCTATTGTACCTAATGTATAAAACAACTATGGCAAAAAAGGGGGATCGAACTGGGGCAAGTTCGGATTACCAGCCCGACCTCTTAGCCACTCGGCCATGAAAAACATACAAAATTTATATAGGGTAGTTCGTATCCTCTTTAACAAAGTATGTTTTGCACAATTAGAACTATGTTTTGCAACAAACAGAACTTAAAAATAATAACTTTGAAAAGAGTTACATTTAAAAAAGATTTTCAAAAAAGTGGGGCCTGCCCGGGCCGGCCCGTTCCTCAGATTTTCTCGGCCCGGCCCGCTGATCAGCCAGCCTTGCGGGTGGGTACGTCAAATGACGGAACCTCCCGAGGTATGCCCATTTACCCTGGCAGATTGCCCTGACCACCCAGTCAGATTGCCACCCGCACGACCAGGGTTCGATCCCGGTCGGTGACATTCTTTTGGTACACCTAATATTGATTTATATGTTAGTAACAAACATTATTAACCCCCCCCCCCCCCGTTCTACATCCCACGGCCAGGTCCGTCCTTTGAGAACCCCGGGCAAGGAATGGTCCATGGCAATAGTGCCCAAAATGAAGCCACCATTATTACTGTTGACAAAAATTGCAGCGTTTGCACAAAAAATGATGAAAGGACGATTTTCAGCCCAGGTGTCTGGTTCTCTTTTAGCTCAAGCTCCAAACCAATATCTTATCTCACCTGGTCTCTTCCACGTGCATAATCAGTGCATATGCCATATTTTCAACGTAGAGCAGGAGCTGATTCACAAATCCTTTTCGCGTCGATTCCTTTAAAAATTATTTTTTAGCACAAAATCATTTTCTCACCTCGAAAGGTAGAAGATCCATGTGGCGGAGGAACTTCTTCACACACTCCAGAACTCGGCAGCCGGCTAGTTCCCTGAAAATTCCGTTTTTATCCACAAAAAATCTACTAAAACTCACAGTTTCGGCGCCTTTTCCTTCGGATGCGGTAGATCCATCAGCACCTGGACTCGTTGCAACTCGGCCTTCTGGCGATTTAAACGGTGTCTACTGAAAAGGAATAAAGGGTTACTGTAACCATTGATTCACCTGTAAGGCGCGGACATGCAGACAGTCGATTGGTCGACGTCGACGACGCAAATGGGCCAGGAGGACATCACTCCGAACTGGATCACATGGGGGAGCTCGGACTGAAAAAGAGGGAATATTTCTCTTTCTTTATGCCTCTCTCTCTCTCTCTCTCTCTCTCTCTCTCTCTCTCTCCCTCTCTCTCACTTACCCTTCTAACCGCCTGCAGCCTGACGTAGGGACTGTAAGAGTGTCTGTATGTCCTAAGACAACACCATCTCCACTCCTCCGGCACGAACAGAGCAAGTGTGTAGAGTAACTGAAAAACGGTTTTTAAGGGCCCGCTTCAAACTGTTCTTTGCAACCTCCGGCCGCTTCAAACGGTTCTTGGCAATCTCAGGCCGCTTCAAACTGTTCTTTGCAACCTCCGGCCGCTTCAAACGGTTCTTGGCAATCTCAGGCCGCTTTAAACTGTTCTTTGCAACCTCCGGCCGCTTCAAACGGTTCTTGGTAATCTCAGGCCGCCTCAAACTGTTCTTTGCAACCTCCGGCCGCTTCAAACGGTTCTTGGTAATCTCAGGCCGCCTCAAACTGTTCTTTGCAACCTCCGGCCGCTTCAAACGGTTCTTGGCAATCTCAGGCCGCTTCAAACTGTTCTTTGCAACCTCCGGCCGCTTCAAACGGTTCTTGGCAATCTCAGGCCGCTTTAAACTGTTCTTTGCAACCTCCGGCCGCTTCAAACGGTTCTTGGTAATCTCAGGCCGCCTCAAACTGTTCTTTGCAACCTCCGGCCGCTTCAAACGGTTCTTGGTAATCTCAGGCCGCCTCAAACTGTTCTTTGCAACCTCCGGCCGCTTCAAACGGTTCTTGGCAATCTCAGGCCGCTTCAAACTGTTCTTTGCAACCTCCGGCCGCTTCAAACGGTTCTTGGCAATCTCAGGCCGCTTTAAACTGTTCTTTGCAACCTCCGGCCGCTTCAAACGGTTCTTGGTAATCTCAGGCCGCCTCAAACTGTTCTTTGCAACCTCCGGCCGCTTCAAACGGTTCTTGGTAATCTCAGGCCGCCTCAAACTGTTCTTTGCAACCTCCGGCCGCTTCAAACGGTTCTTGGCAATCTCAGGCCGCTTCAAACTGTTCTTTGCAACCTCCGGCCGCTTCAAACGGTTCTTGGCAATCTCAGGCCGCTTCAAACTGTTCTTTGCAACCTCCGGCCGCTTCAAACGGTTCTTGGTAATCTCAGGCCGCCTCAAACTGTTCTTTGCAACCTCCGGCCGCTTCAAACGGTTCTTGGCAATCTCAGGCCGCTTCAAACTGTTCTTTGCAACCTCCGGCCGCTTCAAACGGTTCTTTGCAACCTCCGGCCGCTTCAAACGGTTCTTGGCAATGTCAGGCCGCTTCAAACTGTTCTTTGCAATGTCAGGCCGCTTCAAACTATTCTTGGCCATCGCAGCCCGCTTCAAACGGTTCTTGGCAATCTCAGGCCGCTTCAAACTGTTCTTTGCAACCTCCGACCGCTTCAAACGGTTCTTGGCAATCTCAGGCCGCTTCAAACTGTTCTTTGCAACCTCCGGCCGCTTCAAACGGTTCTTGGCAATGTCAGGCCGCTTCAAACTGTTCTTTGCAATGTCAGGCCGCTTCAAACTATTCTTGGCCATCGCAGCCCGCTTAAAACTGCCCTTGACAACCTCAGGTCGCACAAAACTGTTCTTGGCAACCTCAGGCCGCTTTAAACTGTTCTTAGCAACTTCAGGACGCTTCAAATTGTTGTTAGCAACCTCAGGCCGCTTTAAACTGTTCTTGACAACCTCAGGCCGCTTCAAGCATTCTTAGCGACCTCAGGCCGGTTCAAACTGTTCTGGGCAATAACAGGCCGCAAAAATAGGGTTCTGGAAATCTAAGGCCGCTTGAAACTGTTGTTCGCAACCTCATGCCGCTTCAGAATTTATATCCGGTGACAAAGCTGATTCTGCCAATTTGGCTTCGTACGTCGGCTGAGTATGCAATATTACATATGAAATTCTAGGCACAACATCGAAACATTGACACGATCAGACCAAGTAGTTTTGTTCGCAACTATAACAAATTTCCCCCACAACCGAAGCACTTATATCCCACCTTGGCTATGTACTGCTGATCCGATCCCACAACAACGCAGTGGCCTTGACTCTGCAGGACTCCTGATATCACTCTAGAGAGGATTTTATCGTCCTGACACCTTCTGCTGGCGAAAAGTGTGTTTTTCACCTAAAAATCAGTTAAAAAGCGACTTCAGGGTGTCCTAACCATCAACGGGCGGTCCTCTGAAACCAAAGGAAAGCGATCCAAACAACCAATGAGCTCCAGAAACCGTGTAAGCTCGGAAGTTGCCCGAACTATTACATCGTCGAAGGTTTCCTGAAATAAGAATTTGAATAAATGACAAAGAAAATAGAGTTACCGTATACAAAGAGGCCTTGATGCGGGGGATGGCGTCGGTGAGCAGGGTTTCGAAGAAGTTCTGCCGCTTCATGAACCAGTCAGTTCTGAAAAAACTAGAATAAAAAACGATTCAGAATCGATCAAATCATTTCCCGCAGTATTGCGTAATGAGACTAAAAGGGCGATTCCAAAGCAGGAACGCAGAAACCAGTGTTTCGCTGAAAATTACATTCCCCTCATTTGTTTCACGCTCTTTCACAACCCAAATTGAAAAATCTTGGGTCCGGAACCACCTAATCAAACTGTCACCAACGCGACCAAGGTTCAGTCCCGGTCGTGACCAAGCATGGCAACGGGCCGGCCCGCTCCAAAATTTTTCACGGCCCGTCCCGACCTGGCCCGGACCGACTCAACCGAGAATTTATGCCTTTTTTCAATGTAAAAATCAAAGAAAACGAAAAAAAAAAATTTTCGGGCGGGCCCGGCCCCAAATTTTGCCATGCTTGGTCGTGACACTATATTTTACCTAATAGAATTAGTTTAAAAGTGTAATAGAAGTATTATGAAAGTGTTTGCGGGGGTTTGAAATTTCAAACATAAGCTAAAGTATTAAAATAAATTTTAATTTGACAAGTTTAAAAACGGGCCGGGCTGGGCCGACACTTTTCTCGGTCCGGCCAACTTCGGTTCGCGGACATACCTGGACAACGAGCGTTTGGGGGCTCCATGCGTAAGTCCCCAAAAAGATGCCTCGGAGGCAACGTAAGCTCCCCATCAATTTTTTTGTTGACATTTTTCACCAAACGTCAAATTACGTAGGTGCACCTCACGTCCACCTATGTCCGCGGGCCGGCCCATCCACGCAAGAGAAAAAATAGTTCTGGTGCACCGGGGAACGTTCATTCTAAGTCCCTCTAGTTTCGAAATAACTCTGGCTCCCCAGGAGTTTGTTTGCAGCTGCCGGGTGCCACCATTGCAAAGCCGTTCAGTCCTTTATTTACAGCCAGCAGCAGCGATAAAAAAGCCAGGTGCGCAGTCATCAGGCGGTTTAGTTGATAAGAGAGAGAGAGAGAGGGAGAGAGAGAGAGAGAGAGAGAGAGAGAGAGAGAGAGAGAGAGATAGATATAGCTGTCGCCACATTGAAATCATGCCAATAAAATTAGAATGTTCTAGTGATCCTCTGTTGACAATGAATTTCGTAGTCTAATCACTAGACGACAGAACATACTTTGCACATTTCCGCAATTAGCATATGATTTCATTTTGGCGACAGCTATATGGCTGTCGCCAAACCGAAATCTTATGCTAATTGCAGAAACATGCAAAGCATGATCTGTCGACAATGATTAGACTACGAATTTCCCATATCAACAGAGGATCACTGGGACATTCTAATGTTGTTGGCAGGATTCCAATTTGGCGACAGCTATAGATAGATAGATAGCCTTACCTGCTATTGCTCATGAGGAAGGAGATGGCGTGAATCATCTTCCTCCCATCCTTCGATTCGGCGGAGAAAATGTAAGAACAGGCGAGGAGACGCCGTGTCGGGACCACAGTCATCTTGTGCATGAGGGGGTTTGACGGCAGTTGGGTCCTGAACAGAAGAGTCAGCTGTTATTTAAAAAAGCGCACACTTACGTGCATATCTGCTCGGCGAGGACGAATTTGGAGACGAACTGTTCGTCGCTTATGGAGTCATCCGGGGCTTCGAGGGACATGTCCAGGACGGAGGTCACGTCCTCGGCGTCTTCCGTGCAATCCCTAGAAAAGAGAGGATTGAAAATAATAAAAAAAGCATAGTTCTCACGGGCCGGGCCGACTTGAAAAAAATCCTCGGCCCGGCCCGCTTCGTCCCGTCTACTCGGACCACCTAGTGAAACTGTCACCCACACGACCAAGGTTCGATCCCGGTCGGGACACTTTATTTTTGCTAACTTAAAATCAGTTTCAATGTGTAATAAAAGTAAAATGAAAGTGTTTCCGGGGTTTAAAAAATTTGGCGTAAGCTAAAATAACGATTTAAAGAATTTTTAATTTGACAAGTTTACAAACCGGGCCGACAGTTTTCTCGGCCCGGCCCGTCGAACTATGTAAAAGAGACATATCAAAAGGGCAGACCGAGCCGACGAATTCGAGAAAAGGGGCAGGCAAGAATGTCCGCCTCGTTTAAGAAAACAAAATTTCGAATAAATATATACAACTATTTTTATACCTGCTCCAGAGCTTCATTAGAATGGGAGTGTGTGCCAAAGGTTATATTGACGTATTTTGGACCCTATTGACACACGGCTGTACCGGGCCGACCAAACTTTTCCAAATGACCCGGCCCGTGAGAACCCCCGCTCCCGAAGTATGAACCTACCCATAGAATTTTGGAGACGTAGAGTGATATGACGTATTTGGGCGTATGGGCGACTGGCAGAAGGCGCTCAGATCGCTGTGCATGGATACAGTACCCGCAATGCCGGAATCCACACAAGACGTAGTTAATACTGAAAGAATACACTTACTCAAGAAGAAACAGGGCAAGCTGCCGTAATTGGGTAGAATATACCATCCGGAGCGAATTCGGGCTAGCCCGGCGGGCAACAAACGCCTCTAACTTACCTTGATCACTTCCTTTTCTGGAATCCTCCGATTTCGGCGAAATCTCCGTATCCGGTAGCCTAGCGAAGGAAGACCCATCGGTGAGGGTGTCACTGCCCGAATCGTGGAACGAGTCTTTCCTGGAAAATAAACAGACGTTTCCGAAACTGTGTTCAATAACGACGTTGGTCGAATAAAGGGATTACCACGGGCTGGCCCGAGCCCACAAACATTGTCTGGGTGGCCCGGGCCGGCCCGTGAGAATCCCGTCGTCTGATTTAACCATAGGTGCACGTGAGGTGCTTGCGGTATCTACGTAATTCGGCGTTTAAAAGAGTAAGAAGATAAAGGGGGCCCCTGATACACAATTTGGGGGCTTTCGCAACGAGCCCCAAACACTGCACGTACATGGATTTAACTGGCTTAGCGTGAACTCACTTGACAGCTTCCTTCGGAGACTCGTTTGTGAGAATACTGGACAGATCTATCGAATCGATGGCCGGCTTTTGTGGCGATTCCTGCACAAACTGAAAAAAATTCAGTTAATGCTGCGAAATGACTCACATTTCCCATTTCGTCAACGACTCCGGTTTCCTCGACAATTGGAGGAGAGAGATACCGCGATGTAGTCGCTTCACTAATCTGAAGAAGCACAATTATGAACCTAGGCTTCAAAAGCTACCACGCGAGAATCCGACATGTCTAGGGTAGAGTTGGTCAACGTGGCTGTGCTTCGGCTTTCCGTCATGAAATCGGCTAGAAATGGTTGACAGCCTGGAAACAGAAGAGTTAGAGATGGAGAGTAAGTGTGGAGAATATAGAGAGGGCAGATTTGGGCGCGAGAACATACATTGTCAAGTACCGCCATAAGCGGCGGTAGAGGCTTTTTCGGTGAGTTTTGTTAAAGAAGTCGGCCCCGTCGCATATTTCCGAACATTTCCATAATTAAGGGGGCTGTCGCAAAATGACCCCCCGCGGTGGGTTTCCCAGGCATGCGCGAGACTATACGGACTTTGGAGACGCAGACCGTGTAAAGAGGGAAATAGTGGGCACACTTGAGAATGTCCAGGCATGTGCACGTGAGAGGGCAGAAAAAGAGAAGAGTGTCCAGACTGGGAGAGGTCGCAGTTCCTCTGCATCTCTACTCTCCCTAGTATGTGTGCCCCCTCATTCATCTGCATCTCTACCCCCCCCCCCTCATATCTAAGTCTTCGCATTTAGAATGATCTCTCGCTGTCACTGTCTGCGTCTCTACCCTCCGTCGTGTCTGCGTCTAGCCATTTTGAACAGTCTCTAGTTCCTCTGCGTCTCTACCCTCGGTTATCTCAGTGTCCACAGTTATAACAAGTCTCCGCATATAGAATAGTCTCTAGTTCCTCTGCGTCTCTAGCCTTTTAATGTCTAAATCTCTGCATTTAAAACAGCTTCTAGTTTTTCTGTGAATCTACCCAATTGCATGTCTACGCCTCCGTATTTAAAATTATCCGTAGTTCCTCTGTATCTCTACCAAGCATGGCAAAATTTGGGGCCGGCCCGAAAATTTTTTTTTCGTTTTCTTTGATTTTTACATTGAAAAAAGGCATAAATTTTCGGTTGAGTCGGGCCGGGCCGGGCCAGGTCGGGCCGGGCCAGGTCGGGCCGGGCCGGGCCGTGAAAAATTTTGAAGCGGGCCGGCCCGTTGCCATGCTTGATCTCTACCCTTCTCATTTCTAAGTCTCCGTATTTAGAACAGTCTCTAGTTCCTCTGCGTCTCTACCCTCTCCATGCCTGAGTCTGCATTTAGAACGGTCTCTCGAAATAACTTTCTGCGTCTCTAAAGAGGTGACACTCTAGCGTACAGAAATCTGCCCTAATCCACGTACTCTAAATGACAACTTACCGTAATCTCGAATAGGACTGGAAGTGAAGAACCCGTAGGCGGAATCGGACAGCATCATGCTATCGAACATGTCTGTAGTCGTGGTCAATTCACACTAAAATCCCAAAATTACAACAATTTTTGAGAAAAACGCACATCTAGTGGGTCGTCAATGTCTTCATATTGAGCAGATTGGTTGGATACAGAGGAATCTAGGCTTTCGACGTCATTGACGGAGCCCTCCTCGCCGCTGACGACGGTGGGAGAGGCGGAACAGGCGGGGACCTGGAACATTGATATTTCGATATATAACGCGTCGCGCACGGATTTACGTTAATTTAATGGAATTGTGGAACAAGCCTAGACGTCAGATGATTCTTTGGGTCAAAATTTTGGAAAGGCCAGTGGAATGAACCACATTACAAGCCGTGTCCGTTTAAAAAGGGCCAGGATAAAGCTGGCAACCTTAGGCCGCTTTGAGCAACCTGTTAACCTAGGCCGCTTTCAGTGAGCAAATAAGCCGGAGGCAGCTTTCAAACAACCCTGGCTGGCGCAGTGTGTCAATAGGGTACAAAATGGCGTCATATTGCCGAGGGTGGTAAACCGAATTTCGTGCCAGCTGTGTGTCAATAGTGCCCAAAATGGCGTTAAGACCGTTGACTCTCCCTTCTTTTGTAATAATACCAGAAGCCAAAGCCCCGCTGCGCGGGTCTTCGCCTTCTGGGTTCGGCGGCCTGCGGTCACCTAGGTACGCAGCCTTCGGCTGCTCACATAGGCGGCCTTCGACCGCTCATGTATACAGTCTGCGGCCGCTTTGTTCTACCCATTTCAATTAAATGTTCCCCATGGTCGTGTTGGGGAAAATGAAGGGGTGTACCTCTCCGCATAAAACGTTGCGCTGCTAACGGACAGAATGACAACCCTCTAATGTTATAAAGAATTATGGAAATGCAAAATATGACGACTGGTCACAGCCTCCACAAATTTTGAAAATCACACAGCTGGTGAAACACTGCGAGTTTCAGATCCATTGCTGAGAAACTGTATATTTGTGCAGGACCGACGGAGAATTTTTTCCGTTTCAGTAAAAAAAAAAAAACGCATGGTTGCAAGCCAAGCAAGGGGTGTACCAAAAATGAGAATGTTTAATCAGTTCCCCGGTGAAAGCAATTCTGCGGATCAGCTCAAAAAGCGACCCAAAAAGCGGCCTGCGGCCTTGACAGATCATCATAACTGCGGTGACCTTGACATTATCTCCCGCGCTGCTCTAATCTACCTTTGCATATGAACTTAAACGTCTAAAACCAGATTACAAATAGCAAAAGAAAAAGATAAAATATTACAAAAATCACTAACCTCCCAAACGAAGCGAAGCTCCGGGCCAGACATGAAGTCGAACGACGACCAAACTATCTTGTTTATACCGCTGGGATACTTCTCCCTTATCGTTAAGCGCCCCGGAGGGACTCCTTCCTTAAGAAAATACTGTAAAAAATGAGAAAATAACGTTCAGTTCGAATGCCAGCTGGCTGGCACAAAAAAGGTAGGAACCAGCCAGCTAGAACCAATTTTGCTACTAAAAAAGAAAATATTCACGTAATTTTAATTATTTAGCTTCGAGAATGACTGAAAATTAAAATTATTGAAAACAAACCTGATATAAGGCATCGTAGGTGGAGAAGTACTCATCGGCTTCCATTTCTTCCGATAATCGATTAGATCAGCCTCATCCAACCCTTAATAAAGGTAGAAAATTTATTTTTATGTTTGGAAACACCGTGACAAATGGAAACACACGGAAAGAATTGGCAGAAAGTGGACAAACAATGAATAACAGGGGGAGAGCGGCGCCCTCTAACCGGTTCTACAATGAGTGCGGCGAGGGAACAGGCGAATCGCATAGACTCATTAAGACAATGCTAGCAAGAGGTTATATTAACACCAAAACAGCCAAATAAACAGCCGAATGTCATGAGAAATAGGGTGGAGAATCAATAGTCAGCTGATTTCTCACGAAAAAGTCATATTTTGGCACAAACAGCTAGCATTTTATATAATTTTTAAAGCATTCTTTTCAAATGTTTCCGAACTGTAAAATTAGTTAGACAAGAATACAAAGAAATTTAATTAAGTAAGAAATAAAATTAAAGCTCGGGAATACAGTAATTAGAGGTAACGCGTTTGTTTGAAAATGTTACGGTCCTGCGTACTCGAATTTTCGGTTACGGTATGTGTTCGAAAACAAATTCGAAATTTAAAATTGTTTCTGCATAGTTTCAGCTTTTTTGTGTGTTTCAAGCTTTTCTTGCCAATCTGAGTTTTAAATTATAATCGATTAAATGCTTTATCGAAAAAGTACCGAGAAATTTTGCCTTGGTCTATTGTTATATCAACTTTTCGCTTTTTCTTTCAATTTTCTTGTTTTCAACTCTATTTTTTGCAGAATGTCTGTCGAACAATGGGTAAACGACGAGTTACACAACATAGCCGGTCTGAGCGACCGTACGATCTGCACTTTTGTGCTGTCGCTGGCACGGAAGAGCAAGAACACCCAGGACTTTATCAACAAGCTCCGCGATAACGAAGCCTTGGATATAACGCCGAAAGTGGAAAAATTCGCAGGGGAACTGCTAAATCGGCTGCCGAGACCCGGTTAGTTCGATTTCTATCTATTTTTATACTAAATTGGGAATTTTTAGCGGCGGCGCCGAAGCCCAAAGCCAAAGGCCCGTCGGCGGCGGAGAGGCAAACTCTGGAATTGCAGCGATTGAATAAGGCACTGACTACGGTGGATTACAGCCGAGAGGCGTCGAAGAAGGGCAAGAACACCAGGAAACGGAAGGAGAGCAGCAGTGAGGATGAGGTGAGCCGTGGAAAGTTGTTGAAAATGTGGAATTTGGAGTGAAAATGTGGCGGAATGTAACATAAAAGTGTCAAAAACACATAAAATGATTAAGAAATTGGCGTGTTTGCTATGGAGCTGTAGTGTTTGACTGTTCAGCTGTGGCGCGCTGTCATGCCCTAGGTATGTGATTCAGTCCGTTGTGGCCTTTGTGGGGTCACAGCGGGGTCAACACTTGCTTTGAGATCCCCGCTGTGGCTCTAAATCAGCTGTCAAACTCGATGTGGCCAAGGTACGATGCCAAACGTTCGGTGTGGCGTCAGACAGTGGCCACTATCTTTTTTTCAATTGCGCTGTGGCCTTCACCAGGATGTGATCCGCCGTGGTCATGCTTTCTTTTTGGCGTTGCTACACAATTTTCGTCTTGCTGTAGCCACTGAAAGCCGCGATGTGGTTCTTTCCAAGATTTATGTTTCCGCTGTGGCGCTTTGTGGGCCACAGTGTAAATACTAGATCCACCTGTGGCTCCAAAAGCTCTCACGTCCTTGCTGTGTCCCAGTCTAGAACATACATGGGCAAACTCCCCAATATGGGGCGGTAGGGGCATCGCAATTTTAAGTTTTCGGCAGTTTTTCTTAGAAAAGGAGACCCGTCGCAAATTTTCGACGCTTTCAACAATTGAAGGGGGCCTCGCAAAATTGACCCCCGCGGTAGGTTGCCCAGGTATGGTCTAGAATAACAGCCCAGTGCTGTTGATTTACATAGTGGCTGTTATCGATGTTTTCCTTGGTGCTGTGGCCGTTAGCATGGTCAGGTTATCCACTGTGGCCCAAAAGAGGTGGCCAATTTTTTTACATGTCTATGTGGCTATTTTCGTTCTGCTGTGGCTCTGTCCAAAGTGTTGGTTTCCGCTGTGGCCTTTTCCAGGATTCTAGTTGCCCCCTGTGGTCCCAAATCTGTTTAACAGGGTTCCTATAATCAATGTCATCGTGCCAATGTTTCAGTGTTGTAATTAGTTTTGCACTGCGCGTAACATACTCAGCCAAGTTTTTTTTTTGCTGCGAGTATACCGAAATACAAGTTCGCATTTACTCACAGTGGTCTTTTAAAACAAAAATTTCCAGCAAAATGTGTTTTAAACATGGCTGGACAGGGAGCGTTTGGGGGGCTGGATCGTAGGCCCCCCACATGGTGCCTCAGGGACAACGTAAGCCCCCTTCAACTTTTTGTTGCCATTTTCACCTTAACGCCGAATGACGTGGTTACGGCAAGCACCTCCTGTCCACCTGTGGTTTTAAAATCTTTCATTTCCAGGGCCCATCTGTCAGCTCGGCTCCGTCAAAGCCCACAAAAGTGGAATCAGATGAATCGGACATTGATAAAATGGAAGGTTTGTTCACTTTTTCGCCAACTGAATGCCAATTTCGCGTTTTTTAGAAGAGCTGGACAAGGACATTGCCGAGAGAGATGCCCTTGCGTCGAGGATTCGCAAAAGGGACAAGGAGAAGACGAGAAATGTTATGGAGCAGAAGGCTAACGTATCGGATAACAAGGTAGGTTTTTGAATTTTTGTCGGGCCGGCCCGGTTCTGGAGAGCCGTACGCCTAGCCATTTGTTTTGGGCCGGCCCGGGAAATTTGCCGGCGGGCTGGCCCAAATTTTATATTTCGGGCCAGCCCGAAATCCCTATGCGAATTGCATAAAAATTGCTTCAGGACAAGCAGGGAATGGAAATCGCCCGGTTGCGCGAAGAACGCAGGAGACTCTACCTGGCCAAGAGAAAGGACGACAAGTTGGACGAATTGGAGAGGATCGTCCACGACGATGACACGCTTTTCGGCGACGAAGAGTGAGGCAGCCCTTTAAATCCCCACTAAATTATCATTTTAGGTTGACAAAGAAGGAGAGACTGGACAAGGAGTACAGGAAAAAGATCCTGGAATACGCCAAATCTCATGAACAGGCCTCCGATGTTATGAAGATTAAGAGGTACCACGTGCCGGATGCCACGACTAAGGCCATTCCCACGGAGTACATTGAGGACACGGAGGATAGGCCCGGAGGTGAGAAAAAAGAATGGTCAGCTGTGGCTCCGAAAGTTTGCGTTGTAGCCGCCAAAGGGACTCAGACGATATGGTCTACTGAGGAATTGTGGCGCGCTGTGGCCCTCGTCCGACATTATGAATCGAGCGTTGCTTCCTGTGGTTCTATTTTGAGACTCGCTGTGGCCTACGACAGTCCGCGGCCATCAGACATTATTGTTCATTTTTGTCCGTGTTGTGGTTCTATTTTAACCACGCGATGTGGCCTGTGGTAGACTATGCAATATGCTGTGGCCCTTATCTTGAACGATATTTTGCGCTGTGTGGCTCTGTTTGGGCTGCCACTGTGGCCTGCGTCATAGCTGGACAGGGAGCGTTTGGGGGATCGAGCGTAAGTCCCCCAAATGGTGTTTCGGGGGCAACGTAAGCCCCTCTTGAATGTATTGTTACTGTTTTCAGCCAAACGCCGAATTACGTAGGTACCGCAAGTACCTCATGTCCACCTACGGCCTGCGTTAAATATGTGTGACGGTTTTCGCTTCCTGCTATGGCTTTTGTGGAAAATGGTGTAACGCGCTGGGCTCTAAATGTCTTATTTTCGCTGTGGTTCTAATTGTCTTAGCTTCGGCGATTTGGAGAATGATATGGCGCGCTGTGGGACGATTTTTGCGTACAGTTGCCTTGTTCTGGCTGTTCGCTGGGGTCGTGGGTTGCTGCCAATTGCGTACTGTGGTCGCCTTCAGGATTTATCAGCCGATTTGGGCATACCTGGACACGTAGTGCTTGAGGGCTTTGTAAAAAATGAGGGTCCTTTGTTTTTGGGGCATACTTGGGCAACCTACCGCTGGGGTATAATTTGCGACCCCCCACTCCTCCCAAAAGATGGTGATCTGCGACCCCCCTCATCAGTCGATTCCCCGGTCATTTTTACCCCCGGATACAAAATTTCATGAAATTTGGTTGAAAACAGACAAAAATCTGGGGGGTCGCACTTTCAACCGCAACCGGCGGCCGACTCAATTGAATCCGCCGCCAAACGCGGTAAGTCATTTTTTACCCTAATTATACATATACATATTTATTCCCGAATCACGGCTGGATCTTAAGAGTAGATCTGGAGCGGGTGTTGTGGCTCTGCCGGCGGATCCCCGTGCCTTCTTGTGTTGGTAGACGTTGAGCAGTAACTTCAGTAGTCGATCCCACACAGCAGCAGGGAGTGGTGTCGATGACGGTCCCTCCTAGACGAGGTTCTGGGGCCGGATTCAGCTAGGCGACGGAGCGAGGGGAGAACCGACCGCTCGGTGGTGAAGATTTAGCGTGAATGAAGATTTAGCGTGAATCCGTGATATTGAGCGTGATTCACGCTAAATCTTCATTCACCCTAATTATGGACTTTAAAAAAAATCAAAACACGAATTCTTGGTGGCATATATACTGTCTTCTTAATAGGGGCGTCGCTTTTCATTTATTTTGACGCTTTCGTTTTATTTGCATTAATAAAGTTTGGCGAGGTTTCCATAATTGCGCGCCGCCGCATTGACGGCCGTACCGCGAAAGGACAAAGGCGCCGGGAAGCGCAGCAGCATGCGGGGCCCGCCACCCACCAGTCGTCGGATCGATCTCCGCCGGTGACATGACTGCTAAAACCCGTTTTATAGTTTCTTATTGAATCTTCTTCCCCTCTCCATCATTTTGCTCAATTTTTCAATTCACAATCCCAATTTGCGACCCCCAACCCCTCCCACCCCCAAATTTGCGACCCCCTCTGACCGCCGGGTGCGGAGCTAGCCTAAGTCTGTTTTGGGGACCCCCTCCCATTTGGGGGACCTTACTTTTTGAGCCCCCATCCGTACCGTGTCCAGGTATGGATTTGGGGGGATGCTGTGGCTTATATTGGGAGTTATGGGGAGTGCTGTGGACAATCATGGGCTATACGTTGTTTTGTCAACTTTTGTTACAAAGGCAGGGTGTGTTGGCGGTCATAGTGACGTGGGTGCATTCAGGATATACCGCAAACCATAGCTGGGCAACCAATCGCGGTGGCCCATTTTGCGACAGCCCCCTCAATTATTGAAATATTCGAAAATACCGCGACGGCCCTGATTCTTGTACAAAATTTGCCGAAAAGAAATTAACGACGCCCCCTTCCGCCGCTTTTGGCGGAGCTTGACAATGTATGCCGCAAACTTTCGGCCCATGCCTGACTGTGGCCCTGTTTTTGCCATGGCTGGACAGGGAACGTTTGGATAACCCCTCCCCCCAACCCCCGTAACCCCCCCCCCCCCCCCCCCCCCAAATGATGCATATCGCGCTGTGTTCTCAGATTCGTGGTTTGATAACTGTGGCCCGCCGAAACGATTTTACTCGCTGTGGCTCTGTGACTGAATGTGTTTTCTATCCATTAATCAACCCTCTGTTTTCAGGTGATGGAGCCCGATGGGAGCACGACCAACTCCTCGCCAGTGACTACCACGTGGGAGCAAAGGACGCGAAATCGGTTAGATTGTCTCTTTATTCCTTTTCAAATACCGTTTTTAGAAGTTGGAGGACTACGATCTGCTGCTGGATGACAAGATCGACTTCATCCAAGCTCTTCAGATGCCCGGGTCGAATGAAGACGATTCGGAGGTGGGAGGAATACTGAATTCTCGATTAAATGGAAAAATTTCAGAAGCATCGAATCAGCATGGCAGAAAAGAAGAAACAGACGATTCAGGAGACGAGGAGGTCCCTGCCCGTCTACTCCTTCAGAGAGCAGTTTATCGAGGCCGTTAAGGAACATCAGGTAAATAACAATCTCGGCTGTGGCCCTATTGTGGCGTCCTGTTAGGAGCTTTTCCGCTGTGGCCCATCTAGTGGATTTGAGCTGTGGCCTTCTTGGCGTTGGATTCACGCTGTGGCCTTTCCAGCATTGAGATTCGCGCTGTGACCTTTCTAGTGTTGGATTCGCCTCTGGCCTTCTGGTTTTGTGAAGTGGCCTTTCTGGCCCTAGGATTCGCGCTCAGGGGTGGGCCATAGTTTGTAATTACAAATTTTTTATATCAAGAGGTGCCGGCGGTTCAAAACATCGATCGATACCCCGAAATCTATCGATTTTGCTTGAAATTCAATCGATATTTCAATTGACTTGTCAAAATTATTCCAAGGGGTGCAGTAGAATTGAACTTCAAACTTATGGTCCACCCCTGTTCGCGCTGTGGCCTTTACAGTGTTGGATTTACGCTGTGGCCTTTCCAGTGTTGCGCTGTGGCCTTTCCAGTGTTGGATTCACGCCGTGGCCTTTCTAGTGTTGTATTCGCGCTGTGGCTTTTCCAATCTTGGATTCGTGCTGTGGCCTTTCCAGTGTTGCGCTGTGGTCTTTCCAGTGTTGTATTCGCGCGGTGGCTTTTACAGTCTTGGATTCGTGCTGTGGCCTTTCCAATGGATTCACACTGTGGTCTTCATAATGTTGGATTCGTGCTGTGGCCTTTCCAGTGTTGCGCTGTGGTCTTTCCAGTCTTGGATTCGTGCTGTGGCCTTTCCAGTGTTGCGCTGTGGTCTTTCCAGTCTTGGATTCGTGCTGTGGGCTTTCCAGTGTTGCGCTGTGGTCTTTCCAGTGTTGGATTCGCGCTGTGGGCTTTCCAGTGTTGCGCTGTGGTTTTTCCAGTCTTGGATTCGTGCTGTGGCCTTTCCAGTGTTGCGCTGTGGTCTTTCCAGTCTTGGATTTGTGCTGTGGGCTTTCCAGTGTTGCGCTGTGGTCTTTCCAGTGTTGGATTCGCGCTGTGGGCTTTCCAGTGTTGCGCTGTGGTCTTTCCAGTCTTGGATTCGTGCTGTGGCCTTTCCAGTGTTGCGCTGTGGTCTTTCCAGTGTTGGATTCGCGCTGTGGGCTTTCCAGTGTTGCGCTGTGGTCTTTCCAGTGTTGGATTCGCGCTGTGGGCTTTCTAGTGTTGTATTCGCGCTGTGGCTTTTCCAGTCTTGGATTCGTGCTGTGGCCTTTCCAGTGTTGCGCTGTGGCCTTTCCAGTGTTGGATTCACGCCGTGGCCTTTCTAGTGTTGGATTCGCGCTGTGGCTTTTGTAGTTTCGGATTCGCGCTGTGGCCTTTCTAATGTTGAATTCGCGCTGTGGCCTTTCTAGTGTTGGATTCGCGCTGTGGCCTACCCAGATCAATTTCCCCACTTCTTAGCTACTCTATTTTCAAATTTCAGGTCCTGATCATTGAAGGAGAGACCGGCTCCGGTAAAACCACCCAGCTGCCTCAATACCTCTACGAAGCGGTTAGTTCGTCGTCCTTTTTTTGCGGATTTTCTCCTGAATTTCTTACAATGTTCCTTGGTTTAGGGCTTCTGCAAGGACAACATGCGAATTGGCTGCACCCAGCCTCGTCGAGTGGCCGCCATGTCCGTCGCCGCGCGTGTTTCTGAAGAAGTCGGCTGTAAAATCGGCTCCACCGTTAGTTTGACGGTCATTTTATCTGATTACGGTAGTTTCAGGTCGGCTACAGTATCCGTTTCGAGGACTGCACGTCGGAGAAGACGGTGATCAAGTACATGACTGACGGTATGCTGCTCAGGGAGTTCCTCAATGAGCCGGATCTTGCCTCTTACAGGTATGGAGCCACGGGCTGGCCCGGTTAGAGAGTGTGGAAAGCAAAGAGAGTGCAGGCTTTCATAACTGGACACGTTTTCGGGAGTTGCTCAGTGTGGGCGCCTTGCGAAATCGGGGGGTTCTTGATTTTTTGCGGGGCTTCACTTTCTGAGCCCCCTCCGTGCGTGTCCAGGTATGCAAGCTTTTGTTTAAGGCTTAGAGAGTATTGTGGTTGTGGAGACGCAGTCTGTTAGGCAAATTAGAGAAAACAGAGGCATGGAGAGCGCAGACACGGGATTACTAGAGAGTATGCAATGTGTGGAGTGCGGGGTTCTCACGGGCCGGGCCGGCTCTGGTCGGCCCGGTTGACCCCTTTTACCCTGGACCACCCAGTCAGATTGGTCGGTGACATTCTTTTTTGTACAACTAATATTAACTTAAATATTAGTAACAAACATTATTATAAAGTAATTTAAAACAGTTTAAAAAATTATTGTACCGATTTATACAAAAATTAAAATTTAATTTTACATACCCGGGCCGACCGGGCCGGGCCGTCCCGAAAAATCCCTCGGCCCGGCCCGGCCCGTCATTTGAGAACCCCGGTGGAGTGTCGAGACAACATGGGTCGTCTTAGAGAGCATGGGAAGCCGAGAGAGCGCTGAGATTTGACCTGCTAGGGACAGAGAGAGCCTGTGAAAACGCAGACGGCTCGACAGACTAATTGTGAAGAGTGCAGACATGCGACGACGAGAGATTGGATTCCAAAGAGAGGCCGCAGACAACCGTGCCCAATGTCTGTACCCTCTTGCATTTCCCACTCTTTTCTTACTACAGTGATGTCTGACCTCTCCGCGATTGCTTTATCTCTAACTGCCGGGGTGTCTACGTCTCTACGACATGCTTTCTCTCTCTCTCTCTCTCTCTCTCTCTCTCTCTCCCTCTCCCTCTCTGTATCTATATCTATCTATCCTTGTTAACGCATTCTCTAAAATGAAGACATTAGGGCCACTAGCGTTAAACCTTAAGTATCCTAAATCTTAGATTTAAAATTTACTTTTCAGTGTGATGATGATCGACGAGGCTCACGAACGCACTCTCCACACTGACATTCTCTTTGGCCTAGTGAAGGATATCGCCCGTTTCAGAAAAGTTGGTTTATTCATATTTAAATACTAATTTAACTTCAGGACCTAAAACTCCTGATTTCTTCCGCCACTCTTGATGCAGAGAAATTCTCCTCTTTCTTCGACGACGCTCCGATTTTCCGCATCCCCGGAAGACGGTATGTTTCGAGAGAAGACTTAAAGTTTGATTGAGTAATTGTGGGCGGAGCTAAACGGGCGGAACCACCGAGACAACTGGCTGGCTCAAATTTGTATATTTTATGCCGAAAAGTAGGGTAAACTCCCTGTAAAGTCATTTTTAGAGCCAGCTGACTGTCACTTTGGAACGTTTTTTTCTATGTCACCAACGTAACAACTAGCTCGCTCCAAATCTATTTTTGTTCGTGACATTCTGTTGCTACTGTATCAACAAAATTTCCATGTTAAGTGTAAATTTGTTACTAAAATAGTGATTTTCAGTTTCCCTGTGGATATCTACTACACCAAGGCTCCCGAAGCTGATTACTTGGACGCTGTGATGGTCACCGTTATGCAGATCCACCTGACACAGCCGCTTCCCGGAGATATTCTGGTTTTCCTTACAGGTAGCGTTATTTTTATACGATGTTTGGGAAACTTTTCCCAAATTCGACTTTCTGACGTGTGTTAATTGGCTATAGCGGACCCTAAACCTGTATATTTGTCTTGTTTCAGGTCAGGAAGAAATCGAATCAGTGATGGAGGCGATTATGGAGAAAACGAAGGCTCTCGGCAGTAAAATCAAAGAACTCATACCACTGCCCATCTACGCCAATCTCCCCTCGGACATGCAGGCGAAGATTTTCGATCCCACGCCGCCGAACGCCAGAAAGGTGGGTTTTATCAAGGAAACCATTATTTTCGTGGTTCAGGTTGTATTGGCTACGAATATCGCCGAGACTTCGGTTACCATCGACGGAATTTGCTACGTCATCGATCCCGGGTTCTCAAAGTTGAACTCATTCGACGCGAGGAGCGGAGTGGAACATCTTCACGTCAATCCCATTTCCAAGGTAAGTTTTAAGAATTTTTTGTAATAGCGTATCTGATTATGCGAGTAACGCGTGCATACCTGAACACGGCACAGAGGGGGCTCAAAAAGAATCAAGAACACCCATTTTCACAAGGCCCTCACACTAAGCAACTCCTCAAAACCAAGGTCCCGCAAACACCACGTGTCTAGGTATGAACGCGTGCCAGCACAGTTCCAACGAGAATGGCCAGCTTGCGGGCCGAAAACGTGTCGGCCCGGCCTGTATCGACCCGAAAAGCATACCTTGGGAGAGGCCGGTCATGGAGGGACCCCCCATCACTTTTTGACGAAAAAACGGGGTTACCCCCCTCACTTTTTGGCTGAGAAACGGAATACCCCCCTCACTTCTTGTGAAGAAAATAGTTTACTCGTCAATTTGGTATGAAATAGCAGACTAACCCCCCTCACTTTTGAAACCCCGTTCATTTGGTTCCCAAGGTGTGCCGAAAAGTCAAGAGAAGGGATAGAAACGTGAAAAGTGTGCCCGGACCGGGATCGAACCTTGGTCGTTTGGGTGACCGTTTGGCTACGTGGTCCGAGTTCGTTCAAGTCGGCCCGCCCGTGAGCACCATGCGTACCAGTATGATGTCAATATAAAACTTTTAAAAACCCGCATTACGCCGTTTCGTTGTTTCATATGGGGTCAATTGTGTCAGTGACCCAGTTTGTGTCCATTGAGTTGTATCTTTGACGTCAAACAAACTTATGTCTCGGACGAAGAATAACGTCATTTCGTCAATAGTGTGCGAAGCGCGTGATGGGCATGCCAAACGGGTCAATGGGTGATTCAAAGCAATTATGGTCAGTTAACTGTCAAGAGGAGATTGAAATGGAATCATCGATATCGGTCGGCATTCAATAGTTCTCGATGCGCGTAACTTTGTAATGCCGTCATTCCTGCCAGTAGCCATTTCAAAATTTGAAACCAGGAACAATTTTGGAGCTGGCCGGCCCGTGCAGGCCCCTTTCCATGGTTGCCTGCCAGTTATACTTCTCGCCCACCGACCTTGACCGGAAGTGTAGAAAACCTGCACATCTAATCTAATTAGCATGAGCATTGGCAGATTTACAAGTTCACATTTTTGCATAATTGTCTATTGAAAGTTATGCTAATGCCCACGATTTCCGGTCAAGCTCCTTGGGCGAGGAGTATAGCTAGTAAATGAGGAAATAAATGACATGATGATACCGTCAGTATTTTGAAAATAGTTTCATTCGGACCAGCCGGGTGTCCGGTAAAACTGCGATGTTTTTTTTTATTAAAATAGTTTTTTTTCATTATTAAAATAGTATTTTTTCGTACTAATCTTAATGCTCTATTTTTACTTATTTCTGTTTTCAGGCCGCCGCCAACCAGAGGGCTGGTCGAGCCGGGCGAACGGGTCCTGGCAAGTGCTTCCGTCTCTACACTGCCTGGGCCTACAAACACGAGTTGGAGGATCAGCCGATTCCCGAGGTATCCCTATTCTGATTGTATAATTCTAAAGTTTCTTTCAGATCCAACGTACCAATCTCGGCAACGTGGTGTTGATGCTCAAGTCGCTGGGCATCCACGACCTGGTTCACTTCGATTTCCTCGATCCGCCTCCTCAAGAGACGCTGGTCATCGCGTTGGAGTCGCTTTACGCCCTGGGAGCCCTGAATCATCGAGGAGAACTCACGAAACTGGGCAGACGAATGGCCGAGTTCCCCTGCGACCCGAATATGAGCAAAATGATCATCGCCAGTGAAAAGTAGGCCTTTTCACGAGATTGTGGGGGTAATTTGAACATTTTAGATACGAGTGCACGGAGGAGATCATCACCATCGCTTCTATGTTATCCTGCAATTCTGCCGTTTTCTACAGGTTTGTAAGAGAGAAATATCTTTGTTGGCACCCGGGTGTCAGTAGGTGCTCTCACGACGTCATTAGAGACAGCTAGGTGTCAATAGTGGACTGAAATCGCACCAGTCGGCTGTCAGTACTAATTGTGACATCTTGGAAACCAGTCGGATGTCAATAGGGTGTAAATGGTGTCCATAGTTCAAGATGGGTGTCAATATGACTTTTTGATGACTACATTGGTGCCAGTTTGTTGTCAATAGCAACACTCTTTTTGAATCTTAACAAAACTATTGCTGAATGAAGTCTGTGATTTTGGTGTCAATAGAACGCTAAAGCTGTCACCCGGCTGTGAATATGTACGAAACTTTCGAGCACATTAGAAGACTCCAATTACACCGCTATTTTCAGACCGAAGGCTATGATCATCCACGCGGATTCCGCCCGAAAGGGCTTCTGGAACGAAGCAGGAGACCACATCACACTGATGAATGTCTACAACAAGTGGAAGGAGACCAACTACTCCCAGCAGTGGTGTATGGAGAACTTTGTGCAGTACAGGACGATGAAGAAGGCCAGGGACGTCAGGGATCAGCTGGAGGGACTCCTGGAGCGTGTCGAAATTGAAGCGGTGAGTTTGAAACTGAGAGAATCACGATTACGTTGACAATAGACATCATACTTGGCCAACCACCGCGAACCGCGGCGCTGGGAGGTGTCGCAATTTGACTTTTACCCAATTTTTGTATAGGGAGGGGCCCGCCGCAAATTTTGAAAAGGGTTTCTAATAGAGGGGGGCTGTCGCAAAATATACCCCTGCGGTACGTTGACCAGGTGTGATAGACATTCCATAAGTTTCGATTTTGTGAACGTGCCAATCTTTCTTTCAGTGCTGTACATGGAGTTTCCGTTGATTTGCACAGAACATAAGATACTCAGTGACGGTTGACCGCCAAATCTGAAAGATAAGAAACCTTCCTACCTTTTTGGGCATGACATTCTTGTCTTCTTCTGGTCGTAGGCATCTTTAGTTGAAACTGTGTCTTGGGCGATTCTACTGTCTTGGATGTTCGTTTGTGATTGACTTCAGCTCTCCCGGGGCGATCTTCTCTTACCAGGGAACTATCTGACCGTACCCCGGACTCCAGAAACGAGACCCCACTGACAAAGTAGACCACCTAAAGTACTTTAAGGCTGTGGAGTTCAAATTTGCTAAACGCCATTCCGAACCGAGATGTGAGCCGTTTTGTTTATTGCACAGATGCTAATTTCAGTTTAACACCGAGTGCATTTGACCATTCAATTGTGACAGCGTGGTCAAGGGGTTAAGACATTAGAATAGGAATCTAGGTATGCGGTGATCAAATCCATGCTGTGCCTATTGTTTTTTCTCATTTTCTTTGATTTGAAACTTAAACTTTTTTTTTTTTAAATAATTTTTTTCAAGTTGAAATTTGAAAACAAGAATTCGGAAAGTTAACAAGCCACGCGGGAGTGGAAACTCTTCGTCAAATGTGCCTTTGGTGACAAGTACCATTGTTGCAACGTTTTTGTGTTTCTTTTCCAAAGTGTTGTTTAACACTTGGTTAAGCAAAACAAAAAAGTTCAAGTATCAAATCAAAGAAAATGAGAAAAAACAATAGGCACAGCATGGATTTGATCACCGCATACCTAGATTCCTATTCTAATGTCTTAACCCCTCGACCACCCTGCCACATGTGAATGGTCAAATGCACTCGGTGTTAAATTGAAATTAGCATCTGTGCAATAAACAAAACGGCTCACATCTCGGTTCGGACTGGCGTTTAGCAAATTTGAACTCCACAGCCTTAAAGTACTTTAGGTGGTCTACTTTGTCAGTGGGGTCTCGTTTCTGGAGTCCGGGGTACGGTCAGATAGTTCCCTGGTTAACCAAATGCGTCGTCTTGAAACTCTGGTCCTTGCTTCGTCCAGCCCTCGACATCGAAGTCCTCCGCCAACTCGATTCATGAAAATACAACTTTCCTGCCGTCTTATCGACGTCTGAACCGAGCCACTTCGCCACAACACCTTTGCGAACTGCTAAACCGTCCTCGAGCTCGGCATACATCACAAGCAAAGGCAGGGCTTTTCAGCATCACCCGTGCCGAAGTAGCAAGGTGTAGGGTTTGATAGTAATGGTAGTTCGGCTCTTTAGCAATACGGTTCGGTCATGTATATAGCTGTCGCCAAAATTAAATTATATGTTAATTTCGGGAATGTGCAAGTCGACTTCCTCTCATCTCCAGCAGTACTCAGGTGCCTGTTTTGTTTTCCCCCGCCCCTATAGATGTCGCCAAACGGAAAACATATGCTAATTACGGAAACATGCAAAGCATGCTCTGTCGCCTACTAATTAGACTACGAACTTCAATATCAACAGAGGATCACTGGGACATTCTAATGTTATTGGCATGATTTCAAATTGGCGAAACCTATAGCTGTCGCCAAATGGGAATCTTGCCAATAAAATTAGAATGTTCCACCCATGCTCTGTTGATATGTATATTCGTAGTCTAATCAACCATCGACAGAGCATGCTTTGCATGTTTCCGTAATTAGCATATGTTTTCCGTTTGGCGACATCTATAGGGGCGGGGGAAAACAAAACAGGCACCTGAGTACTGCTGGAGATGAGAGGAAGTCGACCGAAGAAAGGTGTAGAATGAGGGGAAATGGAAGGAGAAACGCCAGCTGACAGCTAATTATATTATGCTGATTCCGAAATTAGCAATGTTCGGGAAGAACTTCACGAAGATATTCAAATTTGCCTAAGCTAACCCAAAAGCGCTCATCTTCAAGAATCATTGAATCGTGATGACTTGGTCAAACAATTTTTGGGTCACACTGACAATTTATGTATTTACACCACAGCTGGACATGCCGCGTTTGGGGGCTAGATGCGTAAGCCCCCCCCCCCCAATGGTGCATCCCTGGAAACAGTAAAACCCCCTTTAGCTTTGTGTTACGATTTTCAATCAAATGAAGAATTACGTATGTACCCCAAGCACCTCACGTCCAGCTGTGATTTACACTTCATACCCTAAATTAATTGTTTTTCTTCAGAAATCGTCGAACGATACGATCGCCATACGGAAGTCGATAACAGCCGGCTACTTCTACAACTGTTCGAAACTCGACAACACCGGTGAGTCTCTCTCTATCTATATATATCTCTCTCTCTCTCTCTCTCTCTCTCTCTCTCTCTCTCTCTCTCTCTCTCTCAAAACCTTCTATTGCTATTTTGCAGGCCACTATAAGACTGTGAAACACAAGCACACAGTGCACATCCACCCGAACTCTTGTCTCTTCGAGGAGATGCCTCGCTGGGTGGTTTACTACGAACTGGTCTTCACCAGCAAGGAATTCATGCGAGAGGTACGCCCAAGATTTGAAAAAAAACGGGCCAGCCCGGTTTCTGAAACTTACTTTTTTACACATTGAATTTTACGAAAAGTGCTTCCCGTCGCGAGAAAAATTGACATATCCACCCAGTGCATCCCGCACTTTCGGCGAATCACCCGGCTTTTTGCGTTTTCTGGCAACAGACTACAAAATCATATCATGGAATTGAATCAGACGGTGGAATCCGGGATAATCGGAGAATTCTTTGTATCCGCCGCCCGCATCCCCGGATTAACTCCTCCGTTCGTTGACTCGTTCGTATGCGCATGTTGTTCTCCGTGATGTCATCATCTCATCTACGATTACGTGCTATTTGGAAGAGGAAGCGTCCGTTGCCCCCACTTGACTGCGGTCTTGGGTGTCTTCCTCCTAATTTGGCTGCTATTCACCTGTTAATGTTTTGCAATTTGTACGTGATTCAGAGGCAAAATGTTTACCTTATGGGTGATCAGGAAGCATTTTTTCCTTTGAAGAGCGTCAAGATTGGATCACAAAGAGCCTCCGACTGAGAATCGTAGAGATTTCAAATTTACGAAGTTTCAACTGACGTCGATGGGTTTCCAGGTTAATAAGGCAGACACGACAGGGGAAATGTGATGGCGAAGTTTCGTAAGGTGTTACTTCTATTGATTCCGAGAATCGCTTCCCAATATTTACCGGAGTATGCACTTTTCAGACAGTATTTTATGGTTTTGGATGGCTAAGTTACATCCTGGACACGCTACGAACTTACTTACTTACTTATCCGGCTTGGCCGGATGGTGTTGCCTGACGCGTCTGTTGAGCATCCTAGCCGATCGTCTGTTGGACAATTCGTGATTTCCAAGTGGGTCTGTCTTCAGCATAAGGGATTAGTGTCTCCAGCCACTCGGGGATCCTCCACAGCCTTCTCGTGAGTTCGTCGCGGGTCTTAGCGAGTTGATAGCCGATAGGGGTACGCTCGATGTCTGCTTTGACGACTTCCAACCAGGATTTTCGTGCGCGCCCTCTTCTTCTGGTCCAGCTGGGGTTCGGTTGCATACGGAGAGCTCGCGTTGTCAGCCTGTCGTCGGGGCGTCTGAGAAGATGTCCCAGGAATCGCAGTCTGTTGGTGGAGACAGCCTCGGATGGCTTTGTCAGCCGATGATCTCGTCCTCGTGTCGCTCGCCGGTGAATTCTATCTATCTCCTCGTAGACCTCATGATTGTGCCGCTGGTTCGGGTAGTAGTAGCCGAGGATTCGGCGGAAGAAGCGACGTTCCACGGCGTTCATGCTGTTCTCGAGAGCGGGCACGCTACGAAGCGGTGTCGTAAAGTAATGTAGCGGAAAGTTGGGTTCCCCCAATCAGGGCTGGTAAATTTGACGGCTTACCCCGGATCTTTAGGGAGCGGGCCGGCCCGCTCTCGGGAAGAACGTTACAAATTTGAAGGCCGGGCCCGAATTTTTACAGAGGTGGCCGACCCGGTTCTTTGCCAGCCCTGCCCTTGGCCTAATAGAAGGGGGGTATGCGCAATAAATATGCACTTGTTTGCTGCCACAGTTGTAAAACTTGGGGCGGGGGAATACTCAAGTTTGGGGTTACCTATATTTTGGTACCAATTTAAGAGTTAGCACGGCTATTGACCCTCCCGGGACATGCCTGGGGCAGGTGCGCATAGGTGGTTTTGAACACCCATTGTAGGGTATTGCTGTTTTCCAAATTTCCTCGACCCACCGGTTTTCACTAACAAGTAAACGCTTTTGTGTGACTCTTACGTTTGTGTTGACGGTCGGATCCCCCTGGTTGCCGTGGCAAGTTGAGATACAATGAATGATACACTATTATGCCAGAGCTTTTTGTCATGCTTGGCCACCCGCCCAGTCCTCCTTTTGGGAACATCCCATCATAGGGGAAAGGGAAAACGTGTCAACGATCACATGTTGTTATCCCCGAATTGCGTTCAAAAACCAAGCGGTCCAATTTCAACTTTTGCACGCGGCGACTTTTTAATTGCACCACAATTGAGCTCATTTTCACCATTAGTGCAGATAGCAATCGAATTACTCGGGCGTAGTTTGCATTTCCGGGTTTTGCCATTTGAAGTTTCCGCCACGCTGTCGTCTCTCCATTCTCAATACTGTCTGTTTTCAGCGCTATCCGAATTCTTAACTCATTTCATCGTAACCAAAATTATATGAAGGCGGCATGATTAAGAATCGTGAAACTGGCATATAAGAGAAATAGGAACAAGTTTTGAAAAAATACTAATATTTCCCGTTTTCAGATCTGCCAGATCGAGAGCGCGTGGCTGAATGAGGTGGCTCCTCACTACTTCAAGGGCCGTGAGCTGGAGGACGCGGTGAACAAGAAGATGCCGAAGCAGCGCGGCAAGGCGGCCTCCGAGCTGCACGGGTAGAAGAAGAAAAAGAAGAGATTCGTCTACTCTTTTTGTGGTTGTTATATTGTTGTTGAAGGTCTCGAATATGTATAATGAACTCTGACATTTATATCAACAGGAGGATCTCTTCTAGTACCAGTTCTTTCCCTCGAAGCGCATGTTCATGCCGCCGGGAGAACCGTAGCCTGAAAACACTGAATTTTTGGAGACTTCGAGAGGGTTGACCTCTGTAGTAGGTGTTGTCGTAGAGGCCGTCGTAGGCGCCGTTTTCCCCACGGGCTTCGCGGTACAACGCGTCCATGATCACTGAAAATGGGGGGATAATTTGGAAGAAAGTGGGGGCTTAAACAAAGTTTTATAGTTTGTGTAAAAAACCTTTATTATTATTTTTATGATATTCAAACTTTAGTATTAAAAAATCAACATTGGAGATCGAACTGTGAACATGAAATGCGGGCCAGCCCGTATCGAAAAATTTTGAACTCAATTGTATTGGTATATATGTAAATGTCGGGCCAGCCCACGCCTGGAGAAATCGGGTCGACCAAAGTTTGGTAAGCGGGCCGGCCCGTTGTCACTTTCAGATTAGGAGAAAATAATTTTTTTAAACCCGATCCTCATTACAAATCCTCTCTTCCTCTCTCTCTCTCTCTCTCTCTCTCTCTCTCTCTCTCTCTCTCTCTTTTTCTTTCTAACCCTCTCTGTATCTATTTAACGTCAGTATTTGCCTCACTACTCACTCACTTCTTTTCCCTTCTGTCTCTCCTCCCGTTCTTTATGTTTCTCTCTCCGTATGTTTCTACCTCTCTCTCATCCCTCTCGCCTTCTCTCTCCTCTGTCTCTATGTCTCTCTATCGATGTCTCTTTTCTGTCTGCCCTCTGTTTCTCTAACTCTCCGACTCTCTGTGAATACTTCAATATCTTGTACCCTTTATCTCTCTCTTTTCTCTAATCCTAATGTTCTATAATTTCACGAAAGTTTTTGTCTCATTCACTTCATTCATCTATCATCTTTTCTATCATTTTCTATAGTTTTCAGCTCTTACCTTTCTCTCTATGTACCTCTGTCTCTACTTCTCTCTCTCTCTCTCTATCTATCTCTCTCTCTTTCTCTATCCCTATCTCTCTCTCTCTGTCTCTCTCTCTCACTCCCGCTCTCTCGCTGCTCTTCTTTTCCAAATTCTATTTTTGTATTTCAATGAAAGTGATTCAATCCTTTTCTCTCCCCGAAGTCCAAATGCAGTACCTGGTCCAGCGACAGCTGACTGGATGAGGACGAAGAGAAGAGCGAAGATTCGTGCGACCAATGCCATCTAAATGAAAAAAAATTGTTTTTAATTAGAGGTTCTCCAAAAATTCCATAAAAGTTTCATCATTAGAAAGGGTGTGTTCTCGAAAAGTACACAAAGAAAGGTTGGGAAAAAGTATTTTCCCCTTCAGCCATCAAAAGGACAAGTAAGGCTCTAACATGATCAAGTCAGAAGCCGGCGGGAGGATGTTTCTTGGTGTCTTCTAGGACCCACATCCCTTTTCTTTATTTTCCAGCCCAGGGAGTGCGAAAAGAACCGGAGGGAACTTGTTTACTTCGCATGGGTGAGTCAGGATTCACATCCCTCTAAGCTGTTTTCACATTGCTTATTATGTTATCGATATGGGAGGAAGCCAGAACTATACTGCTATAGCTGTTGCCAAATTGGAATCATGCCAATAAAATTAGAATGTTCCAGTGATCCGCTGTTGACATTGAATTCCGTAGTCTAATTAGTAGACGACAGAGCATGATTTGCACATTTCCGCAATTAGCGTATGATTTCATTTTGGCGACAGCTATATAGTCGAACGCCTATATGATTTCCGGGGCAATTGTACTAACGTGCCAATGTTATAGTGTTGTATAATTATCGGCAAATTGGATTCCTGTCAGAACGGACTTTTTGATAGAAACAGATCACAATACTACAGTCGAACACAAAATAAATTTTAAAAGAATTTGTAGCAACGTGCTATTGTTTCAGTGTTGTGCCGAGTGTTTTGCATGTGAATATTACTCATATGATACTCAGAGAACGTTAGAAAACAAATTGGATAAAACAGTTTTGTGAGGGCTTTGAAAAAAGAAAATTAATAGGATCACCACAAAGTTTTTTTTAAATTTAGGTAAGAGGTACTTTAAGTAAGGTATACTTTAGGGTCACTAAATTAAGGTAAGAAATAGTGTACGGTCAGGTAACTAATATTAATGTAAGGGATGGTTTAAGGAACTAACACTGGGATGAGATCTTATTTAAGGTCATAAAAATTAAGGTTCGCTTAGGTTACCCTTACAAGACATTTTAGTTATTTTGAAATATACAACTTTTGCATGATTTGGATTAGAATTAACCGCATTAGGTGCACATATTGATTGGTTGCAAAAGGGGCGTGTGAACATGGCTAGAGTGGGCGAGAGAGTGCGGGAAATGGAGAGAGGGCAGCGTGGTGAGATTTTGAAACACCAATTATGTATTAAAGCACGTTTATCACTACAAAAAATTGAATGTATTAATGTGAAACTATTTTTTATGAGGTTAAGCTACCGTAAGCTAACTCTAAATTCATCAATAAACCTTTAACTAGATTAGGGTTCCTAAGTGTCTCAAAGACTATGACGTTCCTTAAATAGTACCTTAAACACTTACGCCTTACCTTACCTCAACCTTACCTTAACTTCAACCGTCTCCGAGCCTGAGTTGAGTTTTTTTTAAATCGACCTCAGTTAAAAATATGCCGATTTACAATAACATTAATGTATTTGCCCTAAGCGCCTTAACGTTTTCACACGTTGAAACGCTTTTAGCCACCATTAGCCACCTCAAAATCCATAAGGTTAATGCCACTTCCTTGCCAAACATTCTTTAGGAAACTCAAATTAACTAAGCTAACATTAAAATAAGAACTTCCCTCTTTACGTTAAGTGAATCATTGGAACCCTTAAACACCTTAAGTTTAGTGTAATGACCTTGGATGGTTTAGAGTAACTCTCTCTCTCTCTCTCTCTTTCTCTCTTTCTCTGTTTCTCTCTCTCTCTCTCCTCTCTCTCTCTCTCTCTCTCTCTCTCTCTTTTCTCTCTCTCTCTCTCTCTCTCTGTCTCTCTCTCTCTCTCTCTTTCTCTCTCTCTCTCTCTCTGTCTCTCTCTCTCTCTCTCCTCTCTCTCTCTCTCTAAATCTCTATCTCTCTTTTTCTCTCTCTCTCTCCTTTCTCTCTCTCTCTCTCTCTCTCTCTCTCTCTCTCTCTCTCTCTCTCTATTCACCCTCTTCTCTGTTCTTTCTCTCTCTCCTCTCTCTCTCTCTAAATCTCTATCTCTCTCTTTCTCTCTCTCTCTCCTTTCTCTCTCTCTTTCTCTCTCTCTCTCTCTCTCTCTCTATTCACCCTCTTCTCTGTTCTTTCTCTCTCTCCTCTCTCTCTCTCTCTAAATCTCTATCTCTCTCTTTCTCTCTCTCTCTCCTTTCTCTCTCTCTTTCTCTCTATTCACCCTCTTCTCTGTTCTTTCTCTCTCTCCTCTCTCTCTCTCTAAATCTCTATCTCTCTCTCTCTCTCTCTCTCTATTCACCCTCTTCTCTGTTCTTTCTCTCTCTCCTCTCTCTCTCTCTCTCTAAATCTCTATCTCTCTCTTTCTCTCTCTCTCTCCTTTCTCTCTCTCTTTCTCTCTATTCACCCTCTTCTCTGTTCTTTCTCTCTCTCCTCTCTCTCTCTCTCTAAATCTCTATCTCTATCTCTCTCTCTCTCTCTCTCTATTCACCCTCTTCTCTGTTCTTTCTCTCTCTCCTCTCTCTCTCTCTAAATCTCTATATCTCTCTTTCTCTCTCTCTCTCCTTTCTCTCTCTCTTTCTCTCTCTCTCTCTCTCTCTCTCTCTCTCTCTCTCTCTCTCTATTCACCCTCTTCTCTGTTCTTTCTCTCTCTCCTCTCTCTCTCTAAATCTCTATCTCTCTCTTTCTCTCTCTCTCTCCTTTCTCTCTCTCTTTCTCTCTCTCTCTCTCTCTCTCTCTCTCTCTCTCTCTCTCTCTCTCTCTCTCTCTATTCACCCTCTTCTCTGTTCTTTATTCAAATCCCGTACCTTGTGTCCTAGATCCCGTGCTGAATAATTAGACTAGACTCTTGTCATTGAAAACAAGTAAATCATTGTCAATTATTCTAGACTCCCATCATTAATCAAGAACGAGGAAGGGATCTCAAAACAATGACAAATTCAATTGGTACCTCTGGCATTCAACAAACTGGAATTATACTCGTTGGAATTTTATTGTACAAGTCAAGTAATGTTATGTTCCAGAATTCGTCTGTCATACAATGCTTCCTGGAGAAAGTTTACCAGTGTTTTTTGACTGCTAGCGTGGCCTGAGTATTGAATGTACAAACAAAATCACGCTAAATTTACTTTTTAGGAAAACGTGGGGTCCAAACAATCTGTTATTCTTCTTACTCGCTGAATTCTCATAGAAAAACATACAAAGAGTGGTGAATTCTATGGGTCATTATGGGAATTCATTTCAATGGATGAAATTTCATTACTTAAGAATTGTGCGTAAATTTTTCTTTCTCAGAATAGGAAATTCTGAGAAACCCACGTTTCTGATTCAAGGCGAAAGTGAAACACAATTCTATTGTCTTTTACTCGAATTCATTTTATAGGATAAAACTCCTTTTCAATAATTTGAATGTCAATAGTGCTTGCTTACAATAGACCACCTTACATGAGGCCAAACGGCACTTAGACATACACCTTTCGATAGAGAATTTTCTTCTGACGAGGGAAGTCCGTAATGGTACCCCCGGAGTTTGAAACGAGACCTATACCATTGGATAGAGCATAAAAAGTTGTCCCTAGAAGTGGTCCTCAATTTTGCTGCGGACACATGGGAGCCGAGAAATGTCGGTTTTCGTTTCTATGCTAAATTATGCATTTACGCAAATGTGGCTTATCTTGGGAAGAAATCGACCGCTAAAGTGTGAAAGCGTGGTAAAGTGGTTAAGTGAACTGTCAAAGATGAGCTATGCTGGATCTATCCCCGGCGGTACTTTTTTATAATTTTTTTTGCCCATTTTAACTTTTTTATGACATCTTTTGTTTTTGAAAAATTTTAAAAATCGAGAACATGGGAAGGGAAGACCATTTTCGGATTTTCCTATAATTCTAAAAACAAAGAATATATTTCCCGAGTAAAACAAAAATTTCAAAAACAAAAGATGTCATAAAAAAGTTAAAGTTGAAATGGGCAAAAAAATTATAAAAAAGTACCGCCGGGGATAGATCCAGCATAGCTCATCTTTGACAGTTCACTTAACCACTTTACCGCGCTTTCACACTTTAGCGGTCGATTTCTTCCCAAGATAAGCCACATTTGCGTAAATGCATAATTTAGCATAGAAACGAAAACCGACATTTCTCGGCTCCCATGTGTCCGCAGCAAAATTGAGGACCACTTCTAGGGACAACTTTTTATGCTCTATCCAATGGTATAGGTCTCGTTTCAAACTCCGGGGGTACCATTACGGACTTCCCTCGTGAGTAAAGCTGTAAAGTTCAAATTTTCCAAAGTGTGCTGGTTTTTGAGTTAATAATCGATTTTCTTTTGACGCCGGCTTTTGGGACCGCGCCTGGCGGGGACGGACCCAAAGAAAATCGATAAATACTCAAATCAAACACCGTTTAGCAAATTTGAACTGCATTGGTCTACTCAAAATAAAATTTTCTATCAAATGGTATTTGGCTCATTTCGGTCGGCTGGGGACAATTGGATACCAGCGGCGATGTGAATTGTGTTTTGATTTTTTTTGTTTATTTCAACGAGAACTATATGTTGAGAAAAACAAAACGTGTGCGAACAAATACGAAATTAAGTAAAAATGCATGTGGTTTACTGTTAAATAATTAGTTACTGCTTTTGTTTTAAACTAATAACAACTCGCGTTGTGTTGTGTAAAGGGCAGGGTAAAGGGCATGTTTAACGCCAGAGTGCATTTTGAATTTGCAGGTATGCTTTTGAAAAAAAGGTTGTTTTCAAAATAGAACTCACATTTTGTGAATTTTCCACGCGGAGAAAGGAGAAAATCAGAGCGAAATAAAAAGAGAGAGAGAGAGAGGGGGAGAGAAAGAGAGAGAGAGAGCGAGAGAGAGAGAGAGAAAAAGAGAGAGAGAGAGAGAGAGAGAGAGAGAGAGAAAGTGGAAGGAAAAGAGGCCTGATCTCTAGTAGGACAGCTATCAGACCGACAAAAAGAATTGGAACAAGATGGACTGAGGGCAGAAATTTAACGCTGCTTACAAATTCATTGGGATCGAACCCTATTTGTGTCATTATTCACACGTCACTGCGGGTCTGCGGCCCTACTAAAGGATAAGGACATTTACGGAAACGTCGCCCTTGTCTTAGGTCTCGGGAAAGTCGTTTTTTGGTTTTTTGGCGCATCGTGGTTCGAGGAAGTGTATGGCTCGGGGAAAAAAATAGATTTGTTGCCTATAAACTACCGCCATTTCTGTAGTCGTTATAATTACCTTCCATGTAATTAGTACATTTTTTTTTGTAAAACAAAGATCTAAGGTGGAAGTACAGATGAGATTCAAAGAAAGATTGTCCCTCTTTGACCAGAAAAAAAGTACTACTGACTTTGAAAGTTTGGGAAAAAAGCACGGATGGCTGGTGACCAAACGGTCCCGGGTTCGGTTCCACCCTCGTGCAAATGGTTTTGGCTGGCAAAAAGAAAAAAACTGATAAAATTGTACTGTTGTATTCTGACGTTGGTTTTAATTGTAGAAAAAAGGTCCCTGATGGTCCCTTTAATGTCCAAAACGCTCTAAAGGTGGGAATCTATCGTAAGATTTGGGGTCCTATTACGATACAGCAGTGGGGGCTCATTTCGTATAGGTGGGGGGGGGCGAGGAGTAGTAGGTGTATGTATGTCAGTAGAGACAACTCCTTTGGTCTACGCAATGGAGACATTTGATCTGTTCCTTTACTAAGTCCACCCCACTCCACAATAATCCACGTTTTTAGTGTCATTATTGGAAAGACTCTACTGACACACTGAAAGAACTTTGCTGACACTGAAAGACTCTACTGACATTGGAAGTACTCTACTGGCAGGCGAAGGACTCTACTAATACTGGGAGTGTTCTATTGACATGATAAGGACATTAATACTATTGGTAGGGCTCTACTGACACTGAAAGAGCTCTTCTGACACTGGAAAGGCCCTACTGACACTGATATGGGCTCTTCTGACACTAAAATGATTCTACTGACACAAGAAGGGTTCTACTAACATTGAAAACTAATACGTGGGGACTAATAGAAGGTTAAACGAAAGGTGTTTTGTAATCATCGTCTAAAAAAGGATAGAGTATGAGGTTCATGAGGTTGCCTTGAACCCTTTTGAATCCCCCCTAGAAATCGGAGAAGTCTCCATCGGGTAATCGGATTTCAAGTGGTTAAAAGGGCATAACTGGAGATGATTGGGGAACCCTCTGCCCTAGACATACGGAAGCACAGGGGCGTAATCGGAGAGAGCGGTAGCACATCCGCCAGCCGACGACTGACGGAAATGTGAGTGCTCCGGCCACGCCCCCCTGTGCTCTCTGGCGGCTTAAGGGAATGGTAGAGGAGTCGGAATTCCTCCCCTAAATGCAATTCACACGGACTACGGAGGTGATTAGAGGCGCATGTGATCTGCGGAGGCGGAGAGAAGAACGGAAGAGAGAAAGAGTGAAGATTCGAAATAGGAGACTCGTCACGAAAGGATTCGATTTAGATAAGGGCAGCCGAGATTCTATTTGGGTGGTCTTTTTGCAAAAGATGAGGTTAAGAATCGAAGAAGCAGAGAATAACGGGAAGTGGGAATGTCTCTGTTTCTGTATTTCTCTCTCTGCATCTCTCTACGCACCTCATTACGTATCTCTCTCTCTCTCTCTCTCTCTCTCTCACTCTCTTTCCGTATTTCTCTCTGTATCTCTTTCCGTATATATATATGAAAATCTCTATGTATCTCTCTGTGATGTCTCAGTATCTCTGTTACTGTTCCCTCTATCCATCTCTCTCTATCTCTCTTCGAATCTCTCTGTATCTCTCTCTGTATCTCTCTCTCTCTCTCTCTCTCTCTTTGAATATCTTTGCATCTCTCTGTATCGGTCTCTCTCTCTCTCTCTCTCTCTCTCTCTCTCTCTCTCTCCGTTTTTCAATTTTTCTTTCTGTATCTCTCTGCATGTTTCTCTCTATGTGTTCCTCTTTCTGAATCTCTGTATCTCTCTTTCTTTCTCGATATCTCTGTGTCTCTCCGTATCTCTGTCTGTATGTCTCTCTGAATTCCCTGGTTCTTTCTCTTTCTCTTTCTCTCTCTCTCTCTCTCTCTCTCTCTCTCTCTCTCTTTCTCTATCTCTTTTCATTCTCTTACTCTTTCTCTCATTTTTTCTCTCTTTTTCTCTTTCTATCTCTGTCGCTCTCCGTATCTCTCACTGTATCTCTCGCCCTATCTTTATCTCTATCCCTATCTTTCTCTTTCCGTGTCTCTCTGTAACACTCTGCACCTCTTTTTTTTATCTCTCTCTCTCTCTCTCTCTCTCTCTCTCTCTGTATCTCTCTCAGTGTGTATTTCTTTCTGTCTCTAGCCTTGTATGTGTCTTTCTCTCTGTATTTCTCTCTTTATCTCCCTTTATCTATCTCTGCATCTTTCCGTTCTCTCTCTTTGTATCTTTTTCTCGGTATCTGTCTCTGTCTCTGTATATCTCACTATTTCTATTTATCTCTATATGTGCGCCTCCCTCTTTTCATCTTTGTTCAAAAACTGAAAACTTGACCCTCTAACGAACCCTCCATTTTCTAAAGGAAATTTCCTTGATTTCCATTTGTCTGGCCAACTGGTCAATTGAGTTCAAGTGAGACATGAGAAGATGGGAGCAGAATGATGCCTTCCGTGCAATTCCTGTGTTTCTTCTGTTCGAAAGGGCGTTTCAATTCATTCCCAGCAATTTCGAAGGGCTGAATTATTCAACAAGCAATCTGTGGGATTGTTTCCATTGCAAAACGAGACTAACGAAAGAAATTGTTCACATTTTAAAGAATTTCGAGAATTCGAAGAGCTTCCAGAGAAAAGACTTATTGAGCGGGAGGAGTCTGGAAGCATTCCCTCATTTACTTAATTTCCAGAGTAATTAAATTGTCTTTTAACCGGAAAACATTGTGATGAAAAAGAGTCATAATGACGTATTCATCTCTAGACCAGAAAACGCAGCTATTCTTTTTCAGGCAAGCGGAAAAGATATTTTTTTTTTTGGAAAACAAACAATGACACAGAGGGTTTGGGTAGATCTCTAGAGAGCAGAGAGATACTTTGAGGGAGAAAGGTAGAAATTGAGATAAAGAGAGAGAGAGAGAGAGAGAGAGAGAGAGAGAGAAAGAGAAAGAGAGAGAAAGAAAACCGTCTCAAGATTTCAATTTTGCAATCTTGAAAAAGCCGCTTTCAAGCTCAAAAATTCACCCAAACACGGAAATTATTTACGATTGACATCACAGTCTACACGATAAGCTGCTGAGTCTAATGTTTGGTTACAAAGTCTCTCTGTCTCTCTCTCTCTCTCTCTCTGTCTCTCTCTCTCTCTGTCTCTCTCTCTCTCTCTGTCTCTGTCTCTCTCTCCCTTTCTCTCACTCTCTCTCTTTATCTCTCTCTTCCTATCTCTCTCTCTCTCTCTCTCTCTCTCTCTCTCTCTCTCTCTCTTTTCTGCAATTGCGTCACTCTGTGGTCCTTTAAAGACTAATGGCCAAATCATTGTCTTGCCCACTTGAAAATGTGAGAACACCTCCACGCAACTGCAAAACGTAAACCTCATCTC